>JAACNH010001439.1:0-51532 GCA_019447015.1 Hymenochirus boettgeri | reverse complement strand
GGTATACCTGTGTAATTATCAAGCACTGTACCTGTATATTTATATGTATAACTGTGTGATATCAGCCACTGTACCTGTAATATTATATTGTAAACTGTGTGATATCGCACAGTACCTGTAATATTATATTGTATAACTGTGTGATATCAGCACTTACCTGTAATATTTATTGTATAACTGTGTGATATCAGCACTGTACCTGTAATATTATATTGTATAACTGTGTTATCAGCACGTACCTGTAATATTATATTGTATAACTGTGTTATATCAGCACCGTACCTGTAATATTATATTGTATAACTGTGTATTCACACCGTACCTGTAATATTATATTGTATAACTGTGTATTATCAGCACTGTACCTGTAATATATATTGTATAACTGTGTGATATCAGCACTGTACCTGTAATATTATATTGTTAAACTGTGTGATATCAGCACGTACCTGTAATATTATATTGTATAACTGTGTGATATCAGCACGTACCTGTAATATTATATTGTATAACTGTGTGATATCAGCACGTACCTGTAATATTATATTGTATAACTGTGTGATATCAGCACCGTACCTGTAATATTATATTGTATAACTGTGTGATATCAGCACTGTACCTGTAATATTATATTGTATAACTGTGTGATCAGCACCGTACCTGTAATATTATATTGTATAACTGTGTGATATCAGCACTGTACCTGTAATATTATATTGTATAACTGTGTGATATCAGCACTGTACCTGTAATATTATATTGTATAACTGTTGATATCAGCACAGTACCTGTAATATTATATTGTATAACTGTGTGATATCAGCACTGTACCTGTAATATTATATTGTATAACTGTGTGATATCAGCACTGTACCTTGTAATATTATATTGTATAACTGTGTGATATCAGCACTGTACCTGTATATTATATGTATAACTGTGTGATATCAGCACGTACCTGTATATTATATTGTATAACTTGTGATACACACTGTCCTGTAATATTATATTGTATAACTGTGTGATATCAGCACGTACCTGTAATATTATATTGTATAACTGTGTGATATCAGCACTGTACCTGTAATATTATATTGTATAACTGTGTGATATCAGCACGTACCTGTAATATTATATTGTATAACTGTGTGATTAAGCACTGTACCTGTAATATTATATTGTATAACTGTGTGATATCAGCACTGTACCTGTAATATTATATTGTATAACTGTGTGATATCAGCACTGTACCTGTAATATTATATTGTATAACTGTGTGATATCAGCACTGTACCTGTAATATTATATTGTATAACTGTGTGATATCAGCACTGTACCTGTAATATTATATGTATAACTGTGTATATCAGCACTGTACCTGTAATATTATATTGTATAACTGTGTGATATCAGCACTGTACCTGTAATATTATATTGTATAACTGTGTGATATCAGCACTGTACCTGTATATTATATTGTATAACTGTGTGATATCAGCACTGTACCTGTAATATTATATTGTATAACTGTGTGATATCAGCACTGTACCTGTAATATTATATTGTATAACTGTGTGATATCAGCACGTACCTGTAATATATATTGTATAACTGTGTGATATCAGCACTGTACCTGTAATATTATATTGTATAACTGTGTGATATCAGCACTGTACCTGTATATTATATTATAACTGTTGATATCAGCACTACCTGTAAATATATTGTATAACTGTGTATATCACCACTGTACCTGTAATATTATATTGTATAACTGTGTGATATCAGCACTGTACCTGTAATATTATATTGTATAACTGTGTGATATCAGCACTGTACCTGTAATATTATATTGTATAACTGTGTGATATCAGCACGTACCTGTAATATTATATTGTATAACTGTGTGATATCAGCACTGTACCTGTAATATTATATTGTATAACTGTGTGATATCAGCACGTACCTGTAATATTATATTGTATAACTGTGTGATATCAGCACTGTACCTGTAATATTATAGTATAACTGTGTGATATCAGCACTGTACCTGTAATATTATATTGTATAACTGTGTGATATCAGCACTGTACCTGTAATATTATATTGTATAACTGTGTGATATCAGCTGTACCTGTAATATTATATTGTATAACTGTGTGATATCAGCACTGTACCTGTAATATTATATTGTATAACTGTGTGATATCAGCACGTACCTGTAATATTATATTGTATAACTGTGTGATATAGCACAGTACCTGTAATATTATATTGTATAAGTGTGATATCAGCACTGTACCTGTAATATATATTGTATAACTGTGTGATATCAGCACTGTACCTGTATATTATATTGTATAACTGTGTGATATAGCACAGTACCTGTAATATTATATTGTATAACTGTGTGATATCAGCACTGTACCTGTAATATTATATTGTATAACTGTGTGATATCAGCACAGTACCTGTAATATTATATTGTATAACTGTGTATATCAGCACTGTACCTGTATATTATATTGTATAACTGTGTGATATCAGCACTGTACCTGTAATATTAATTTGTATAACTGTGTATATCAGCACTGTACCTGTAATATTATATTGTATAACTGTGTGATATCAGCACATACCTGTAATATTATATTGTATAACTGTGTGATATCAGCACTGTACCTGTAATATTATATTGTATAACTGTGTGATATCACCACTGTACCTGTAATATTATATTGTATAACTGTGTGATATCAGCACTAACCTGTAATATTATATTGTATAACTGTGTGATATCAGCCTGTACCTGTATATTATATTGTATAACTGTGTGATATCAGCACTGTACCTGTAATATTATATTGTATAACTGTGTGAATTCAGCACTGTACCTGTAATATTATATTGTATAACTGTGTGATATCAGCACCGTACCTGTAATAATATATTGTATAACTGTGTGATATCAGCACGTACCTGTAATATTATATTGTATAACTGTGTATATCACACGTACCTGTATATTATATTGTATAACTGTGTGATATGCACTGTACCTGTAATATTATATTGTATAACTGTGTGATATCAGCACACGTACCTGTAATATTATATTGTATAACTGTGTGATATCAGCACAGTACCTGTAATATATATTGTATAACTGTGTGATATCAGCACTGTACCTGTAATATTATATGTATAACTGTTGTATCAGCACTGTACCTGTAATATTATATTGTATAACTGTGTGATATCGCCAGTACCTGTAATATTATATTGTATAACTGTGTGATATCAGCACTGTACCTGTAATATTATATTGTATAACTGTGTGATATCAGCACTGTACCTGTAATATTATATTGTATAACTGTGTGATATCAGCACTGTACCTGTAATATTATATTGTATAACTGTGTGATATCAGCACTGTACCTGTAATATTATATTGTATAACTGTGTGATATCAGCACGTACCTTTAATATTATATGTATAACGTGTGATACAGCACGTACCTGTAATATTATATTGTTACTGTGTGATATCAGCACTGTACCTGTAATATTATATTGTATAACTGTGTGATATCAGCACTGTACCTGTAATATTATATTGTATAACTGTGTGATATCAGCACTGTACCTGTATAACTGTGTGATATCAGCACTGTACCTGTAATATTATATTGTATAACTGTGTGTATCAGCCCTGTACCTGTAATATTATATTGTATAACTGTGTGATATCAGCACGTACCTGTAATATTATATTGTATAACTGTGTGATATCAGCACTGTACCTGTAATATTATATTGTATAACTGTGTGATATCAGCACGTACCTGTAATATTATATTGTAAACTGTTGATATCAGCACGTACCTGTAATTTATATTGTATAACTGTGATATCAGCACTGTACCTGTAATATTATATTGTATAACTGTGTGATATCAGCACTGTACCTGTAATATTATATTGTATAACTGTGTGATATCAGCACTGTACCTGTAATATTATATTGTATAACTGTGTGATATCAGCACTGTACCTGTAAATTTATATTGTATAACTGTGTGATATCAGCACTGTACCTGTAATATTATATTGTATAACTGTGTGATATCAGCACAGTACCTGTAATATTATATTGTATAACTGTGTATATCGCACGTACCTGTAATATTATATGTGTATAACTGTGTGATATCAGCCGTACCTGTAATATTATATTGTATAACTGTGTGATATCAGCACTGTACCTGTAATATTATATTGTATAACTGTGTGATATCAGCACGTACCTGTAATATTATATTGTTAAACTGTGATATCAGCACCGTACCTGTAATATTATATTGTATAACTGTGTGATATCAGCACGTACCTGTAATATTATATTGTATAACTGTGTGATATCAGCACGTACTGTAATATTATATTGTATAACTGTGTGATATCAGCACGTACCTGTAATTATATTGTATAACTGTGTGATATCAGCACGTACCTGTAATATTATATTGTATAACTGTGTATATCAGCACGTACCTGTAATATTATTTGTATAACTGTGTGATATCAGCACCGTACCTGTAATATTATATTGTATAACTGTGTGATATCAGCACTGTACCTGTAATATTATATGTATAACTGTGTGATATCAGCACTGTACCTGTAATATTATATTGTATAACTGTGTATATCAGCACGTTACCTGTAATATAATATTGTATAACTGTGTGATACGCATGTACCTGTAATATTATATTGTATAACTGGTGATATGCACTGTACCTGTAATATTATATTGTATAACTGTGTGATATCAGCACAGTACCTGTAATATTATATTGTATAACTGTGTGATATAGCACTGTACCTGTAATATATATTGTATAACTGTGTGATATCAGCACTGTACCTGTAAATTTATATGTATAACTGTGTGATATCAGCACTGTACCTGTATATTATATTGTATAACTGTGTGATATGCACAGTACCTGTAATATTATATTGTATAACTGTGTGATATCAGCACTGTACCTGTAATATTATATTGTATAACTGTGTGATATCAGCACTGTACCTGTAATATTATATTGTATAACTGTGTGATATCAGCACTGTACCTGTATAATTATATTGTATAACTGTGTGATATCAGCACTGTACCTGTAATATTATATTGTATAACTGTGTGATATCAGCACAGTACCTGTAATATTATATTGTATAACTGTGTGATATCAGCACGTACCTGTAATATTATATTGTATAACTGTGTGATATCAGCACTGTACCTGTAATATTATATTGTATACTGTGTGATATATGGACAGTACCTGTAATATTATATTGTATAACTGTGTGATATCAGCACGTACCTGTAATTATATTGTTAACTGTGTGATATCAGCACTGTACCTGTAATATTATATTGTATAACTGTGTGATATCAGCACTGTACCTGTAATATTATATTGTATAACTGTGTGATATCAGCACTGTACCTGTAATTATTAATGTATAACTGTTGATATCAGCACGTACCTGTAAATATGTATAACGTGTGAATCAGCACGGTACCTGTATTATTGTATAACTGTGTGATATCAGCACGTACAATATATATTGTATAACTGTGTGATATCAGCACGTACCTGTAATTGTATAACTGTGTGATATCAGCACGGTACCTGTAATATATATGTATAACTGTGTGATATCAGCACGTACCTGTAATATTATATTGATAACTGTGGATACAGCACGTACCTGTAAATTATATTGTATAACTGTGTGATATCAGCACTGTACCTGTAATAATATTGTATAACTGGTGAATCAGCACAGTACCTGTAATATTATATGTATAACTGTGTGATACAGCACTGTACCTGTAATATTAATTGTATAACTGTGTGTATCAGCACTGTACCTGTAATATTATATTGTATAACTGTGTGATATCAGCACTGTACCTGTAATATTATATTGTATAACTGTGTGATATCAGCACTGTACCTGTAATATTATATTGTATAACTGTGTGATATCAGCACGGTACCTGTAATATTATATTACAATATATAGGTATATAAAGGATAATTAGAACAAACTGTGTCTGGATTTATGGCTGTGCATGTTATTATTAACAACTATTGTCACATGCTTACCTCATGTTGCTTTCAGAATAATTTGTCTGAAGATAGGAAAACGTATCCTTTAAGAACTTCTTCTTCATGCTGTGCTTCTCGTATAATCCAGCGGCGATCATTCCTCTTCTTGCAGAAACAGATGCTATAAAGAACAGAAACAAAGATCAAGGTGTTAATTTCTAATATAAATATATTCCTCTTGGTCTTCCTTTGCAGTAATTTTGCAAAGTAGTATACTATAATCTATAGGTCTGCTATATACTTAAGATGGCTAGCTTTATTTATACTTTATTACTTCAAAGAGATAAATCTTGAAAGTAAAGGAATCACTATAGGTGCTATAAAACTGGTGTCACAATACAACCAGACAATATTTCAATATCACACTTCAACCAGGCCAAACACACCTAGGTGTTATAGAAACCAGGGGATTAAGAAACTAGCACCTTCATATTAAAAGAAAAATTTCACACTTCAACCAGACCAAACTTAGTATGCTAATTACATACTTACAATATAGTGACATAAAACATGGGTGGGGCAGTGAGTAATATATGTAGCAAGTTCAAAGCAAACAAGGTTATAAAGTGTAACATGTTTTATATATATATCATATCATATATAACATATATATAATATATATATTCATCATTAACATGTAAAAGAAACAACACAAGAGCAAGTAAGGGTATTACATACTGTGGTGGTGGTGATGGTGGAGTAATGTTGTCCGCTTCTTCAGTGGTTTGTTGGGGTTTATCTGTGATGATGCTCCCTTTCTCCTCCAAGAAGTTGACAACACCGTCGAGGTTGTGTTGAGAATCAAACCGAGCACTTAGCTCTTTTGTAGCTAACAACACTGAGGTTCCTCACCACATTCCTCATCCACAAGCATTGAAATGTCTGCATCTGCTGCATCCTTCTTGCAGGCCTGACGAAGATGCAAAGGCAATCTGTCTGTCACCTTTGCGCAAAATTGCAGGCCAGGCTATTTCTGTTCTTTCTGTAAGATAACATATAATGTCAGGGAAAAAGCATATACATGATTAACCATATTTACATTGCATTGGAGGCTGGAGAAAGGCAATAATTATAAATTTTTCTACCCAACACATAATGTCTAACAGTTGCATAATAACATAGTAACTGAGTTTTTACAAGACATAATTAAAAAAAATGACAATAAAACATGTATGCAATCTTTGAAAATACAGGACATCAGAAGAAATAACATATGTATAGAAGTACTTACCCATCAGAGGCCATGTCTTCTAAGTTCTATATGAGATGCTAAAAGGGAATAAGAAAATGTTATTTCTGTGGGGAAAAAGGGAAGAAAATTAGAACACAGATGCAAAATTTACAGATGCTTAAATCAGGGAGCTGCAATGTAAAAAATAGAAAGGTTAATTTGGTACAAAATAATATCAAAATAGCAAAGCAATGTCAAAATTTCTTTCTTGAAGCAGCAAATTGAGCAGAGATCCAAAGGAGCTTGCTTGTTCAGCCAGCAAATCAAGAATGATCTGATTGAAATGGGCCCAACCAGAGGTTTTATACTATTCCTGAACTTGGGGTGGGAAGAAAACAAAGGGACAATAACTTAATGTAAATTTTTTTCACACAACTTGAGTAAAAGGCATGTACAGGAGATAAATCTTCAAAGGCTATAGGTGTTATAGAAACTTTGGATTAAGAAAGTAGTGTTTTTATATAAAAGAAATATGTCACACTTCAACCAGACCAAACCCAGTATGCTAATAATATACTTACAATATAAAAAAACCCAAGGTGAGTTGGGCAGTGAATAGAAACAAGTTTAAAAGCAAGCAGATTTATAAAGTGTAACATAAAAGTTACATTTTAAATATATATATATATATATTTTGTACCTTTAATTTTTAGCTAGTTTTCTGTGTGTGTGTTGCTTTATAAGACCAATCACATTTCCTTATGCTATTCAATTAAATTATACTATTTAATGAGTCAGTTTGTTATAATATATATATATTATATATTAGACATGTATATTATACACACATATGTTATGTATAAGATATCCAGTAGTAAATTTATATAACAATATAGAAATGCTATAATCTAGGAACATTATGTATAAATATTTAATTTCATGTGTGCATTTTACTCTTTCCCCTGTGCTAGAGCAAGTTTGGAAGTCTTGCAAGGGGCAGACTTAAAATATACACTTTGTACCTTTAATTTTTAGCTGGGTTTGTGTGTGCGTTATATCTTTAAATGATATGTTTTATAATTTTAAATGTCATTTTCAAAGACCAATTCACATTTCATTATGCTATTCAATTAAATTATACTATTTAATGAGTCAGTTTTGTATATATGCATGTATATTAGACATGTATATTATACACACACATATGTTATGTATTAAGAGATCCACTAGTAAAGTTATATAACAATATATAAAGTGCTATATCTAGGAACATTGTGTATAAAGATATACATTTATGTCTGCATTTTACTCTCTCCCCTGTGCTAAGAGCAAGTTATAGAAATCTTGCAGGGGGCAGACTGTGTGTTAGGCAGAAAAAAGAGCATAGAACCAGGCAGAGGGCTTTTCAAAGTTACCTGCCAGGTTACCTTCTCCATTAAGGTAACCCCTAGCTGGAAGACTGCCAGGGGACCAATTGCATTGCTTAGACTGGAAAAAGAACACTTAAATGTATCTACTGCTACACTTTAATATAGTGGAACACCAAATTAATACTATAATGTATATGTCTGCTATATTGTCTAATTAATATGTTTATATTTTATTAAGATAGCTAGTGGACATGTTTTTATATTTTTGAGATTTGTTTAAAACATCAATTTGTTAGATAAAAAACTATAGCTCAAAGAACTTTAATTAAAAGATGGAAGCAAAACTGTATTGTTTACTTCAAGCTGGAAAATAATTATTTATAAATAATATAATAATCATTAATTAATGTCACACACATATATAACTATCGGGGAGATTTCAATATCGGCGCTCCCGTAACTTACCTAGACCGATCCCACGATACAATAACTGACGTAAACGTGATTATGTCAGTTATTGTATTGCGGGATCGGGATAGGTAAAGAATGGGACTTTAACGCTACACAAGCCGTAGCATTGTTTCACGTTATAAAGAAGAGCAAAACTTAACGCTACGGGTTTTGGATTGTTAGCACAGCGCTATTTCCAAAATCATTCGGAAATGGCGCTGTGCTCTAAAATCCGTCCAAACCCACGTTAACCCAAAATCTTTTCAGGTTAACGTGGGTTTTAGATGGAAAAGGGCCATATTGTATCTCCCCTTTATACTTAATTTGCATTCCTTAAAATCACAATACAGTTAATAATCCGTTTAGAAGCAGAAAGAAGGGAATAAAGGCAATACTAATGTAGTTATCTTTTAGGGATTATGCATTGTTAAAACAATACACCCTGGTATCCTCATCTCTCAGGCTGGTGAATTTGTCTAGACCGTATTTCACTTTTATCTCATTGACATTAGGAATCTACTAGAATGGAAATTACATTTTATATTGCATTGTTACCCTACTGAAGTAATGATTATTTACCAATAAATATATTATTGCATTATTTTCAATATCTGTCTATATATATAAATTATAAAGTTATGTTAATCCCATATTGTTAGGTGTTATGTAATATATTTAACGGGGAAGTGCAGTGCACATACATGTACTGTTAATAATACTGATAAATGATTGTTAGACCAGGTACACACGAGGGACTATGGGTACCAACCGAGCGTTTGCTATATGCCAGCCTTGCCTGGGACAAATGTCTGTTGGTCACAGAAATAGTGGGCGAGGTGGATGACACTTCTTGTGATCGATTGTGCATTCCCATAGGGAACCGCACGATCTGCCTTGATGTAATGACACGACCAATTGCACAATCAGATGAACGGACGGACGACATCTTTGCGGCTAAAGCTCTTGGCCAGAATCCACCATGCAAGATTGAGGTTGGACATAACCCTTAAACATTTATATGTAAAGTTTATCACATACACATTGTTGTTCCTCTTTTCAAGATCTGTGGCACCTCATGGCAGTATAAACCTCTCTGCCTGTTGCCATTGGAATGCAATAGCCCCATTATACCAGGTAATGTGTTTATACGGTTGGTATTAAAGTCTGGGCTGTCATTAGGACCAACAAGTTTCCCTCCGATTATTTTGGACCACTGTGAGACTTGCTTTCACTTTTAGAAGGATTCCCAGGAAAGCACTCCCGTGAATTGCGAATTGATGGTCTGCGTTGCAGGATAGACAAAAATTCAACATGCAGAAATAAATTATAAATGAATATAATGTTCAAATATTTCAATAGTCAACAATGAAATATTTGGCAATACTGTATGTATTCCCTTGGCAGCACGTAGGCGGATGAAGTTAGTTTGGTATGAGAGCGACCCCCTCTACACTGCTATAAATATATATATATATATATATATATACACTCCATAATACAATGTAACATAATTATTAGATAACATGACATTTTTTTATAAATGTTGCTATATATAATGTGAATATTAAGTATGGTTTTACCGTATACATTCAGTGTTTATGATATCATAATATAAACATCAATATGGATGGATATGCAATCTTCACAATGATGTTTTTTGTTTACATATTATATATTGTACATCAGTATTGACCATGAAATAATGGGTTTATGAAATGTTAAGGTTGGTAAACATGTACAATGTGTGTACCGAGCCAGACCCGCAAAATGCATTCATGCTCGAACGATCGTTTCGGCATGAATCGCCCTTGTGTTTGCATTTGTTCTGTGATCGTTAACATCGAGCATGCATTAGACAAGTGTGACGAACCTTACTCTAGTTACATTATAATTCCCCATAAATGGGTATGTAACAAAATGAATAAAACACTTATTTTCATGGGTTGTACCCATATTAGGAAATGATTTTATAATTACTCTCACTTCTCACTTCCATATCAATGTGTCTGGCTGGATGTTTTCATGACTGTTGTTCTCCAGACATCCTTACACTACGAATGTAAAAATAATACACTACATATGGAGGATTTCCTGCACATTTAATCTAGTAGAGACTAATAGAGTTACAAATTTAACAAATTAAATACCATAATGACTGGGGTAATATGGACGAAGTAACTATTGAGGTCGGTATCAGCCAGCAATATTTTGGCCAACCGACCGAATTTGACGTGAATCGGTCGGTTGTCCGAAAATATCTGCTGGTGTATTCCCAGCCTAACCTACCACTGTAGGGTGTATGGAAGGAACTGTAAGATTATAGCCTTATAATCTTACAGTTCCAGGAGGAGAGGAAACCAGAAGCTACAAGAGGTATAAAAGGCACTGCGACCTCCTGCTTCGTGTGGCCTTTTGCTTTTATATGGGTCACAGAACTCCTCAGTGACTTCTATATCCTTATAATTTACAGTTGGGGGTGCATTATCCACTATATAAGAATAGGGAGAACATTTGTAATTACTACACATCTCATTATATTTGTGGGGGACTCACTGTAAACACTAAATAATGGGTAAATACTGTCATGAAACAATGTGCTTTAACCATTACGTTATGGTTCATTAACACGCACAATGTATGTCCTGACCCGTGACCCCTGACGGCTACACATGACAAACGGTGTTTCACAGCAAGAATCTTCTGTGTGTATGTGTTTGGTTGGGGGTCGTTCTTTGATCTGCCCGGCAGATAGACAAACAAACCGACCGAATGCATACACACAGATGATTCTCGGACGGAACGGCTGTTTCATGGGTCGGGATGCACATCTTATATGGTCATATTTTTTCATAATTCTATTATTGACAGAGTATATAATAGGTATTTGTTCATTTTATATTTTTTTATATATGTTTCAAATTATATTATATTTGTATGCACTTATATATGCTCACAGTTATGTTTATTAAGCTGGCTACACACAGTAATGCTAAAGCCCAGATACGTTGGATCCAACAGTATCGGGGCTTTCTGGTACTGTGTGTACTTTCATTAACAAGCGTGTGGCCAACGAACGCTTGTTCGGGAATGACTGAAAATTTCCATCGGCCATGCTAGACACCCTATAGAGGAGTCTAGCGTGGCCGATGGAAATACACAGTCCCAATCGTTCTCCCTATATGTGTATGTGATGTTTCATCGGGAGAACGCTCGGGACTGTGTGCATGCAGATCTGTGAAAGATGACAGACAGGGTCTTGCAGATCATCTGTCATGTTTCAGAAATCTCTACTGTGTGTACCCATCTTAAAAAATAAATGATAGTCTTTTTACTCTAATAATAAAAAAACAAAGGTTGAGCCACAGGTCAACAGGGTGTGCTTGCACATGCTTTATCACAGCTGATTTATGGTTTTCTTTAGAGCCCATTGTTTAGGTTTATCATATGTACTTAGTATTCCAATTCAATTAACCCCCCCAAAAAGGAGGGTAGAAAAAAATAAAATAAAAACAAACACATTTGTTTAATATTTCGTTTTATTTCCTTTTTTAATATCCATACCAAAAAAAAGACTATGTTGCATAAAGAATTTTTTAAAATATTTTAATTGTGAAACTAGTTCTAAATCATAAATGTATCCTTTTTTATGTAATCAATATATTGTTCATTAATTGCTACTATTTCTTTTTAAACAACTTATTATATTAATTTATAAATCATATTACAAAAATTAACAGATTTCATATTATTTCGTTATTATTCAAATTGAATTTGTAATAATGTATAAAATTCATGAATTTGGTTAAATGGGTAAATAAAAAAAATCATTGAGTAAATCATTAAAACGGTATTATAACCAAATATAATGGAAATGTAAAAAGCATTATATCCATTAATAAAACAAGTAACTAAAACATTTAAACAAAATACATATTTATATATATATATATATATATATATACCATAATTGAAACCAATGCTATATTGGACCATTCCTTACTTATTTTATATATGTAAGGTTAAATATATGTAATATTGTTCACATGTAAAATTGCTTGTTTGTAATATAATACGCAGGTGAGTATATCTGACCTTTCCATATAGATTTATTATATTTGTGGGTATATGTAAAAGAAACGATCAGCATAGAAACAATTCATAGAGGACACACCCGTTAAGGTAGAGGTTGAATTCTAATTTATAAATCTAAAGTGGCCATACATCAGGGCGATATTACTTACCCGACCGACCGCTCACGCGACGTTCCTGCGATCCTGCCGAACCACCTCCCCGATCTTATATTCGACCGACATGCGATCGCAAAATCCCATTCATTTTGCGATCGCATGTCGGTCGAATATAAGATCGGAGAGGTGTTCCGGCAGGATCGCAGGAACGTCGCGTGAGCGGTCGGTCGGGTAAGTAATATCGCCCTGATGTATGGCCACCTTAAGATGGCTGCTATCTTAACAAAATGATAATGAACATGGGGTGGGGTTTTTATGATATCAGCCATGGGGGGAGGATTGTGATCTAATAAGAGTTAACCAGTCTCTTTGGGTCTTTATGTCCTGCCCTATTAGTACTGGAAGGTTCTCTTTGTGTCCTGCCCTATTAGTACTAGGATTTTCCTGAGCAGACAAGGAGTCTATAATCAAAAAGACAGGCTAAATGTTGGTCCATTTATTTTAATAATATACATAGCAGGTACAGGATTGGGACTGGGTTATGATTGTGCCCAGTGCTGGGTGTCAGCATGAGAGTGAAAGTACAGTGTTTTGGACTGGGTCCTATGCCTATGGCAGGATCATGTGATAACGTAGAATGCCCACCTTACTGTTCTGGCACAATAAGTAGTGGCCACCTTAATTAAACTAATACTGCATATCATTTCTATCGCAGCAATAAGTCAGATACTGGTTACACCTAAATCTTGAACTGAGCGATGTACTAAATTTAGAATCCACAGTACTAATCTTACGGGCATTGGATGACTAAGTCTTAACTAGGGCCCACTAAATTATAGGACCTGCACTATGGATCTATATGTCCACGTACTATGTCTGCACACTGATGAATTTATACACACTACATAAATCAATTTGTACCAATACCAACTATTTATCCATAGCATTTACCCATAATATTATTCTATTTTTAACCTAAAATGTATTTGTGTATGGTTTGTAGAGATAGATGATATCTATCACTAGTGTTCACTTAGAGTGTACAGGTGGATTCTTTATATAGAGATTAGATGTGCTGTACGTCTGTTAAGGAACGGGGGGGCATTTGAGGAGGGGTGATGCGGTGTGAGTTATGAGATACTGGCTCGAGTCTCGTTCGTGTCTTAGGGAATTTAGCAGAATGATGACATGATTTTGGTATGGTAGGTGTCTGAATAGTGTTATTTGTTATAGAGAGTATGGTGTCTGTGGATAAATTAGTATGTAACGTCGTATTATTAGGGGCATAAATAGCTAAATGTGTGTGAATGTTGTTCGATACTGTGAGAGTGAACTGTGTATGATTGTGCCCAGGCTGGGTGTCGTAGCAATAGAGATGAAGTTGTTCGTATATAGATTGAGTTAGTAAGGATTGTATATTGGTGCAGATAGGATTATGATGTGCCTAGTGAGAGAGATTGTATGTGATTGAATGTGAGAAGCATTGATGTTCTGTGCTCTAATAAGGAGTATGGGTCAACAATGGAATAGAGTTTCTGTGTGCCCTCAGAATCTAGAGATTATGATAAGTTCTCAGACTGTAGAGGGTGTTGTGGTGTCATTTTATGTTTGATTGGTAGATTCATCACTTGGTGCAGAAGAGATTGATGTTGATGTGTAGCTGGTAGAGATTATTGCAAGATAGAGATTGATGTCTGGATGAGATTATGCGGTTTTAGATAAGTTGTAGTGTGTTGGTCTGTGAGATAGAGATTGTATAATTTGTGTGTCAGATAGAGATTATGGTGTCTATGGATATGAGATTGTGAGTGTGTGTGTGTGGTGAGATAGAGATTGTATGTGTGTGTTATGTTGAGATAGAGATTGTAATATGTGTTGTTTGTCTGTGAGATAGAGATTGTATGTGTGTGTGTCTTAGATCGAGATGTATATTGGTTTGTAAGATAGAGATCATGTGTGTCTATGAGATAGAGATTGTGTGTGTGTGTGTGTGTGTTAGATAGAGATTGTATGTGTGTGTGTCTGTGAGATAGAGATTGTATGTGTGTGTGTCAGGGAGAGAGATTATGGGTATCTGTGAGATAGAGATTGTATGTGTGTGTGTGTGTAAGATAGAGATGTATATGTGTGTGTGGATGAGTTATGGGTTCTCTGTGATAGAGATTGTGTGTGTTGTGTGTGTGGTGTGTGTGTGTGTGTCTGTTGAGATAGAGATTGGTATGTGTGTGAGTGTGTCTTCACGATAGAGATGTCTAGATGTGTGTCTGCTAGATAGGATTTATGTGTGTGTGTAGTTGAGATGAGATTTGTATATGTTGTGTCACGAGAAGAGATTATGAATGTCTGTGAGTGAGATGTATGTGTGGTGTGTCTATGAGTAGAGATTGGATGTGTGTGTGTCGTGGATATAGAGATTGTATTTGTGTGTCAGAGATCGAGATTATGTGGTCTAGAGATAGAGATGTGTGTGTGTGTGGTGGTGTGTGTGTGTGTGTGTGTGTGAGCTAGCCTTGATGTGTGTGTGTCTGTGAGATAGAGATTGTATATGTGTGTGTCAGGGAGAGAGATTATGGATGTCTGTGAGATAGAGATTGTATGTGTGTGTGTCTATGAGATAGAGATTGTACTGTGTGTGTTGTCTGGTGAGATAGAATTGTATGGTGTGTGTCAGAGAGAGAGATTATGGAGGTCTGTGAGAGAGAGCGTGAATGTGTTTTGGTGTTTCTATGAGATAGAGATTGTAATGTGTGTGTGTCGAGAGATATGTATATGTGTGTGTCAGAGATAGAGATTATGTGTGTCTATGAGATAAGATAATCGTGGTGATCTGTGAGATAGAGATTGTATGTGTGTGTGTGTCTGTGAGCTAGAGATTGTATGTGTGTGTGTCTGTGAGATAGAGATTGTATATGTGTGTGGTCAGAAATATAGAGATTATTTGTGTCTATTGAGATAGAGATTATACGTGTGGGGTCGTGAGATGGATTGTAATGTGTGTGTCAGAGATAGAGATTATGTGTGTCTGTGAGATAGAGACTGTAGATGTTGTGTCATAAGAGATAGAGATATGGGTGTTCTGTTCGATAGAGATTGTATTTTGTGTGTCAGATATGATATTATGGGTGTCTGTAATAGAGATTGTAAGGTGGAGTTTCTGTGAGATAGAGACTGTATATGTGTGTGTCAGAGATGAGATTATGGGTGTCTGTTAGATAGGAGTGGTAATGTGTGTATGTTTCTGTGAGATAGAGATTGTATATGTGGTTTGTGTGTCAGAGATTCAGAGATTATGGGTGTGCTGTTAGATTAGATTGTATGTGTGTATGTTTCGTGAGATAGAGATTGTATATGTGTGTGTCGAGATAGAATTATGGGTGTCTGTGAGATAGAGATTGTATGTTGTGTATGTTTGTGAGATAGAGAATTGTAATGTTGTGTGTCATAGTAGAGCTTTTGGTGTCTGTTAGATAGAGATTGTATGTGTGTGTGTCAGAGATAGATATATGGGTGTCTGTTAGATAGAGATTGGTATGTGTGGTGGTTCTGTAGATAGAGACTGTATATGTGGTGTCAGAGATGAGATTATGGGTGTCTGTTAGATAGAGATTGTCTTGTGTATGTGTCATAGATAGAGATTATGGGGTCGTTAGATAGAGATTGTATTTGTGTGTGTCAGAGATAGAGATTATGGGTGTCTGTTAGATAGAGATTGTATGTGTGTATGTTTTCTGTGAATGAGATTGATAGTTTGTGTGTCAGAGATGAGATTATGGGTGTCTGTGAGATAGAGATTGGATGTGTTTGTATTTTCTTCTGTCGATAGAGATTGGTATATTGTGTGTCGAGATAAATTTGTTATCGTGTTAGATACAATATAATATTACAGGTACAGTGGTGATATCACACAGTAATACAGTATAATATTACAGGTACAGTGCTGATATCACACAGTTATACAATATAATATTACAGGTACCGTGCTGATATCACACAGTTATTATCCAATAATTTCCAGGTAACAGTGCTGATAATACACAGTTATACAATATAATATTACAGGTACCGTGCTGATATCACACAGTTATACAATATAATATTACAGGTACAGTGCTGATATCACACAGTTATACAATATAATATTACAGGTACGGTGCTCACATCACACAGTTATACAATATAATATTACAGGTACGGTGCTGATATCACACAGTTATACAATATAATTACAGGTCCAGTGCTGATATCACACAGTTATACAATATAATATTACAGTACTGTGGCATATCACACATGTTATACAATATATATTACAGGACTGTGCTGATATACACAGTTTTACAATATAATTTACAGGTACGTGCTGAATCACACAGTTATACAATATATATTACAGTACAGTGCTGATATCACACGTTTACAATAATATTACAGGTACGTGCTGCTATCACAGTTATCACATATAATATTACAGGTACAGTGCTGATATCACACAGTTATACAATATAATATTACAGGACAGTGCTGATATCACCCAGTTAACAATATATTACAGGTACGGTGCATATTACACAGTTTTATAGAATTATATTAAGGTACTGTGCGATATCAACACAGTTATCATATAATATTACGGTACGGTGCTGATATCACAGTTATACAATATATTACAGGTACGTGCTATATCACACGTTATACAATATAATATTACAGGTACAGTGCTGATATGACACAGTTATACAATATATTTACAGGTACAGTGCTGATTATCACCAGTTATACAATATAATATTACAGGTACAGTGCTGATATCACACGGTTATACAATATAATATTACAGGTACAGTGCTGATATCACACAGTTATCAATATATATTACAGGTACAGTGCTGATATACACAGTTATACAATATAATATTACAGGTACAGTGCTGATATCACACAGTTTATACAATATAATATTACAGGTACGGTGCTGATATCACACAGTTTATACAAATATATTACAGGTACGTGCTGATATCACACAGTTATACAATAATATTACAGTACGGTGCTGATATCACACAGTTATACAATATAATATACAGGTACAGTGGCTGATATCACACAGTTATACAATATAATATTACAGGTACTGTGCTGATATCACACAGTTATACAATATAATATTACAGGTACAGTGCTGATATCACACGTTATACAATATAATATTACAGGTACAGTGCTGATATCACACAGTTATACAATATAATATTACAGTTACAGTGCTGATATCACACATTATACAATATAATATTACAGGTACGTGCTGATATCTACAGTTATACAATATAATATTAAAGGTACAGTGCTGATATCACACAGTTATACAATTAATATTACAGGTACGTGCTATATCAACAGTATACAATATAATTTACAGGTACTGTGCTGATATCACCAGTTAACATATAAATTACAGGTACAGTGCTGATATCACACAGTTATACAATATAATATTACAGGTACGGTGCTGATATCACATTATACAATATAATATTACAGGTACGGTGCGATATCACACGTTATACAATATAATATTACAGTTCGTGCTGATATCACACAGTTATACAATATAATATTACAGGTACGGTGCTGATATCACACAGTTATACAATATATATACAGGTACAGTGGCTGATATCACACAGTTATACAATATAATATTACAGGTACGGTGCTGATCTCACAGTTATACAATATAATATTACAGGTACGGTGCTGATATCACACAGTTATACAATATAATATTACAGTACGGTGCTGATATCACACAGTTATACAATATAATATACAGGTACGGTGCTGATATAACACAGTTATACAATTAATATTACAGGTACAGTGCTGATATCACACAGTTATACATATAATATTACAGGTACAGTGCTGATATCACACAGTTATACAATATAATATTACAGGTACAGTGCTAATATCACACAGTTATACAATATAATATTACAGGTACAGTGCTGATATCACACAGTTATACAATATATATACAGGTCAGTGCTGATATCACACAGTTATACAATATATTACAGTACAGTGCTGATATCACACAATTATACAATATAATATTACAGGTACGTGCTGATATCAAACCAGTTATACAATATAATATTACAGGTACGTGCTGATATCACACAGTTATACGATATAATATTACAGGTACAGTGCTGAATATCAACAGTTATACAATAAATATACAGGTACAGTGCTGATATCACACAGTTATACAATATAATATTACGGTACGTGCTGATATCACACAGTTATTACAATATAATATTACGGTACAGTGCTGATATCAACAGTTATACAATATAATATTACAGGTACGGTGCTGAATCATACAGTTATACAATATAATTACAGGTACGTGCTGATATCACCCAGTTATACAATATATATTACAGGTACTGTGCTGATATCACCACAGTTATACAATATAATATTACAGGTACTGTGCTGATATCACACAGTTATACAATATAATATTACAGGTACTGTGCATATATCACACGTTTACAATATAATATTACAGTACTTGCTGATATCAACAGTTATACAATATAATATTACAGGTACGGTGCTGATATTACACAGTTTTTATCCATAAAATATACAGACGTTGATATCACCAGTTTATACAATATAATAAGACGTACGTGCTGATATCACACAGTTATACAATATAATATTACAGGTCAGGGCTGATATCACACAGTTATACAATATAATATTACAGGTACAGTGCTGATATCACACAGTTTATACAATATATATACAGGTACGTGCTGATATCACACAGTTATACACTATAATATTACAGGTACGTGCTGATATCACACAGTTATCAATATATATTACAGGTACGTGCTGATATCACACAGTTATACAATATAATATTACAGGTACAGTGCTGATATTACACAGTTATACAATATAATTTACGGTAACTGTGCTGATATCACACAATTATACAATATAATATTACAGGTACTGTGCCTATATCACACAGTTATACATATATATCGTACTGTGCGATATCATACAGTTTATACAATATATATTACAGGTACAGTGCTGATATTACACGTTATACAATATAATATTACAGGTACGGTGCTGATATCACCCGTTATACAATATAATATTACAGGTACGGTGCTGATATACACAGTTATAGAATATAATATTAAGGTACCGTGCTGATATCACACAGTTATACAATATAATTTACAGGTACAGTGCTGATATCACACAGTTATACAATATAATATTACAGGTACAGTGCTGATATCACACAGTTATACAATATAATATTACAGGTACAGTGCTGATATCAACAGTCATTACAATATATATTACAGGTACAGTGCTGATATCACACGTTATACAATATAAATTACAGTACGGTGCTGATATTACCACAGTTATACAATATAATATTACAGGTACGGTGCTGATATCACACAGTTATACAATATAATATTACAGGTACGTGCTGATATGACACAGTTATACAATATAACATTACACATAAACATAAACATGAATGATCCAGCACACCTTAAGCTAGCTGTCCACCCCTACACACATCAACCATCTGACAGCCATTTCAACAGTGAGAGAGAGGATTGGCTTTTGCCTGGCTGAGCCAGGTGAGGCACAGGCCCCAAGCCAACCTCTCCCTCAAGATCAAATGACTCTGCTGAAAAATTGTGTGGCCTGCCTGCAGCCTATACACAACCAGGCGCAGACCACAACCTCAGATACAGAGGTCCTTCATCCATCCTCCCCCATGGGGTGGATGCCCTGTGCACACCACCACCATCTCCATCACAGTGAGAAAGATCAACTTGGGGCTTGTGACTTCACCTGGCTGAGCCAGCAGGTGAGGTCACAGGCCCCAAGCCAATACTCCCTCACTGTGAAATCGCTGCTCAGGATGCCCAGCAACAGTCAACCCCTCATCACCTTATGCACACTAAATACTAGGCGACCCTGGCCTACATAACAGGCAGCTGCCACAAGAGTGCAGACCGAGAGCTCCTTTCCTCCCCATGTGGCGTGGTTGAACACATGGCACCATATACTTGCACTTCTAGGCATTTAAACAGTAAGGGACATGGGCGTCTGCATATAGGGGACAAGGGAGGGCACTTGCCCCTGGATTTCTCCCTAAAAGAAATTAAATTACTTGTGCATTGCCCACATATTTTGCTGGTCCTTTAAGGAAAGGAGTGCCCAACCCCTCCATAGGCAGAGGGAGAGTCTCAGCCAATAGCAAGTGTAACCAGAAATCAGTTACAAGTGCAGAGCAACAGGAAGTATGCCACATTTCAAAAGCAGTGACAGAGGTGAAAGGGGGAGGTGAAGATCTAAAATTCTCTCAGTTATATTGCACCATTAGATCACGAGATCATGAAATATACCATTTGACCAAATTTTGTTCATAGCCCGAGGGGTTGATAATTCTGCCAATTTTGGTCACATTATCAACACCTCAGAAAGAGGAAGCTATTGATTTCAATGGCCAAATGGCATTGAGTGAACTACTATAGTCCAGAAATGTAAATCCAATCCTGGATCCTGTGCTTAGAGATAGATGTGGTGTCTCAACCCTCTCCAAGCTATAATTCTATTGCACCAGGTCACCCCGAGTTTTAAAACATATGCCACTCGGCAAAATATGCCATTGATTTCAATAGGCAAAATAGCAAGCTTTGAACCTTATAATACAATCCACTCACATTGCTGCAGTTTTGAGCAGACGTGTGTGTCTAAATTCTCTCCAAGTTAAATAAGTCTATTGCACCATGTGATCATGATTTATGAAAGATATCATTGGACCAACTTTTGTTCTATAGTCCGAGGGGTTGATAGTTCTGCAATTTAGTTCACATTATCAACACCCCAGAAAGAAGAAGACTGTTGATTTCCATGGACAATATGGCATTAGTTTGAACTACTATAAAGTCCGAAATTGTGATCCCAAAATTTCTATACAACTGTACGCCTCTCCAGCCTCCATGCTGGATTACAGCTTCGCTGACACCTCTATGCTTTAGAGGATGCCGGAAGAGGCAGACCAGCTTCACTACTGGTGGTTTTTGTCCAAGTCCAACAAACTTGGCAAACAAATCAGAAAGATATATTTGATAACTCATTTACCCTCTCCCTATACAGCCTATTTACCCCCATGCAAAATACAACTGATATGATAATATAATAATAAAAAAGATCCGTGCCATCACCAGAATAGTCTAGAGCCAAAACGTGGAAGGGTGGAGATATCACTAGAGCAAATTAATAATAGGATTTGGTGGGATCACGAAGCGAGTATGGCACACGCACTGCACATCATTTAAAAGGATGGATAAACACTAGGACATCTGTAGATTAAATTGCAACTCCAGGGAGGTGTTAATATCCCAGAAACATATGGGCCAATGATATATAATCAGGTTACTCCAATAGGAAATACACCACCACATAAACCGCTTCCACCTGAACACAGACGGAGTGGAACCGAAGAAGAAAAAAAAACATGTGTTTTTAAACAAATAACATAATCTTTGTTTAATAACAATTGATACAAATTGTACAAACAGTTTAAAATTAAAAAAACATCATAAAAATGTATTGAAAAAACACACAAACAATTTTCATTTCAATTAAAAACTGTGTGAAAATTTTTGTTTTATTTTTGCTGATTGCTGCCCTTTTTTTAATTGATGTAACGTTTTGAGGCGTTGCTCTATTCTGTGATCGTAGGGGAGCGTCACCAGAAAATTATTTTAACTGCCTCCCATTTTTAAACAATCTGAACTATAAATCATTTTTTCCTGTAAGAGTTTTTGGAATAATAAAAGCGAATGAAGGACAACCACTTTACGGCCATGTTTCTTCGTTTTTCTTTTTTTGGGGGACATGGGCCAGTAAAAGACGGGTATTTCGTCCACTAGAGGGATTTCTGTTTTTTCATTTGGATATAAGGTTCCTCCTGGTGTCCACCGCGTGTCTGATTGGCTGCAATTAAATAATAACTTTCAGTTGTTGTTAATCAATATCACTGAAAGATTTTAGAGATGATTCAATCTGATCAGCAAATATCAAATCACAGAATTCCTGCAATTGATTGATCGGGCAGGCGATATGGGGCTATCGATCACACGGCTAATTGAGAAATCACCACAGTGGCCCCTAACTTTTCTAAGGCCCGCATACACTATTAGTGATGTATCTCATCTCGCCCTCCGACTATCCCAGTAACCGTCCAGGGAAATCAATATTCGATTGCTAATAGAGTGGGCCGGGATATTGTAAAATATCATGGAAGTCAGAGTTAAAGGGCATCTATAGTGGGAAATTTTATTTCCCCCCCCTGATGTGTGTTTCTATAATTCCTCCCAACCCCCAGAGTATTTATTTTCTTTAGTTCCTCCTCTGTCCTGAGATATATAAGTTTTAAAGAAGTAAAGAATTTAATACCTACTCCTGCTTGAGCTGTCCATCAAATCCCCTAACAGCATCCCGCCTTAGGGTGTAGCTTACACAAAGCTTTACCGCAAGTACTCCCAATGACTCCTCCGCTGTCACTAAAATGCTTGGGAAATACTGGTTAAAACCTAGTAAAGTAAAGGAGAAGTCCCTCTCCTCCCAAGCTTTTACCCATTTATTGCCTGTCAAAGGGAGAATTGGCTGCAGTGATTCAGGACTCGTCTGTACAACCTTCCCCCTCCTATTCCTTATATAAGGGATAATGCGCCCATTACAGTATAATATAAGGATATTACGCCACCTCGGAGTTCCCTGACCATATATACAGGAAGGGAACTCCGAGGGTGACGTAATGTCCTTATATTATAATGTGAAGGGGCGCATTATTTCTTATAATACATAAGTTTTAGATTCCTCACCCCCTTCACATTTTAAATCTAGCTTGTCTCTATTCCTACCTAATTTTAAACCCCCAAGCTACCATCTGTAACTTACTACCCAGTAGAAGGACATCCAGCCAGCATCTATGCAGTTAAACAAATCTTTGTGAGAGAAGAGACCATTGGTTATGAAGTGACAGGAAGCACCCTCAGGTTTCCGTGTGAAGTTAAACACTGAAAAAAACATTGCCAGGCATGAACACTGGATGCGGCGGATAGTGGATATAAGAAATATAAGAAACTAGACACTTAGCCCGTTACAATAACGGGCACTAGAAGCCCAGAGTGCCCACTTAGTGTCCAAAGGCTATAGCCCCCCTAGCCTACACATGACTTAGTGCAACGCAGTGGCTTAGTTGGTTAGCACTGATGCCTTGCAACGCTGAAGTCCCTGAGTTCAATTTCACCTTTGGACACATCTGCAAGGAGTTTGTATAGCTTCTTCCCCATGCTTGCGTGCGTTTCATCCGGGAACTCCTCCGGTTTCCCCCACAATACTAAAGACATACTGATAGGTGTATGTGTCACTAAATGTGCTTAGATGTAAGCTCTTCGGGGCAGGGCCTGTTGAGAATGTATACATGAAATTGTATAGCGACTACTGAGATGTTGGCGCTATAAAATCCATAAGATAATGCCCCCAGGCCAGAGTCCCCTCTTAGTGTCTCAAGGCCATAGTCCCTCCTCATGTCGCCAAATCCAGAGTCCCCCCTCTGTCCGAATACAGGGCCCCCCTCTGGTCCGAATACAGCCCCCCCTGTTCCAAATCAAGGGGTACCCCCTCTTCCAAGCAACCTTGCCTGCATCTGTGAATTGCTGTTTCTGCCTCTGTGTGTTTTTCTGTGTTTCTCCCTCCAGTGTGATCAATTGCAGAGATAATCTTACCATCTCCCTCTAGTGGTGAGTCCATGGAACTGCAATGACACACACACAGACCATAGCACGGATGCAACAGTTGGCTTTATTTATATAGATGAGTCACTTAGCAACATACTAGTGATTTTTATAAGGATATATACCCAACTGCTTGCTCCCATTACAAATATCGCACTTATGTATTATATACACTTCTTCATAACTACGGAGAAACTTTCTCTCTGCAGGCTTACATACCGAGGGTTTCCTTTTTTGTTTACAAGGGTAAGTGATGTGTCATGTGTAGGAGGAATAATGCGACATAGCGGCTTGGTTCACAGGCTTAATTTCGAGCCGGACTAAATGACAGGGGAGTGACCAGAGAGGGGGAGGGGGATGGGGGAGCTCTGCTGTAAATCAGGACAGTGTGCAAACACGGAGCCACAGAGGAAATTTGGAATAGGCAAATACACTAAACTTTTATGTTCACTATGTCTAGATTGGAGCAATGTAAAGTTTCACTATGGATGCCCCTTAAGAACCACTATGGCAGCTAAACACAATAAATGTGATCAAACTTTATCCGATGGAATGTTGACTCCCATCTAATGTGTACATAGTATAGGGCCACCTTACCAATACAATACATTGTACATTCTACTTACATTCAAGGTTTTCTTGAGGCTGAGAAGACTAGCAGTAGAGTACTCCGGATGTTCATTTTTTTAATCAATTCTCTAGCATTTCTATCCTTGTGAAGGTGGTTTGTTTTCATTTTTCACTCCACTTTTTTCTTTCTCGTTATATTTTTCAATTTCTTTTAATTTTCTGAAGATTCATAGCATTTTTTTCTATGCCATTATGCTTTGTAGTAATTGGTCCCTTTTTTGAATGGTATCAGCCAACTCATTAGACCATATTCTTTCTCTCGGCCATTGCATTTTTTTTCCGCTTTGTTTGACCAATCAGTCCTGCTGGCACCGGAGAATATCTTCATTAATTTCTTCAATTCATCTCCTTCTGGTCTTCAAAAGCGCCATATCTAAAGCAAGATATGAGAGGAGGATGATGGATTAGTGTTAAAATATGTCTAACAACCTACATCTGCTGACAAATACAGAATACACCTACCTTCTTAAACATTAATCAAAACCATCAGACCTGCAATCAATGACTGAGGAATATAAATAGACTCACCCCCAAATTAGGCTGGCCATAGACATAAGGTTATTTCCCAGAGCCGCTATAATTCTTTTCCAGGAATTCATTTAATTGAACCTAACATTAACCCCGAGCTATAGCAACTTTAGCTAAATGAGCCTGTGTGACGTTATTACAATGATCCATGTTTGATCGATAAACTTTGGAGCAACTGTAATATCTTTAAGCTTCTGGTGCTTCTTTCTTTATTCACTGTGTGTGTGGTGTGGTGTGTCTGTGTGTGAGTGTGTATGTCTGTCAGTCTATGTAATATGGCTGCAGTGTTTACTGTGAATGTCTGTCAGTCGGTGTAAATGGTGTGTGAATGTCTTTGTGTGTGTGAATGTCTGTCAGTTTGTGTTGCAAGTCATTGGGTGTGTATTTGTTGTGAATGTCCGTGCATGTTTGAATGTCCTGTCTTTCAGTCTTTGTGTTTGTATATATGTTTGAATGTCTGTCAGATCACAAACAAATGATTGCTGAAAGGACTAGGAACCATGGGTTATTCTGCATGTAATTGTGGGGCTTTGGTTCTTCCAGAAAGAGAATGATGGAGATCTTCCAGAGTAGTGAGAGGGATACAAAATAGAAATATGAAACCTTTCCAGGTGAGATTTATCATTTAAATGGACTGGGGACTGGGCTTCCATTGGTTTGGGCCATTCCTTATTGTGCGCAGAACAGTAAGGTGGGCATTCTACATTATCACATGATCCTGCCATAGCATAGGACCCGTCCAAAACACTGTACTTACCTCTTCATGCTGACAACCCAGCAACTGGGGCACAATCATAACATAGTTCCTCATATTCATTGAAAAAATAGTCACAACATTAGCCTATTGTGTTTGATTTGGCCCCTAATATATAGAGGTTTGAACATCTTATTTATACCAATGCCAATAGTATAAAAAATATTATACTTACGTAACTTGGAACCAAAATCCACTGTCGATACACTTTTCGTCGCTAAAAAGCTTTCCTGTAAATACAGGTAGAGATTAGCTGCAGAGACCTCAGGTAATCCTGGTCCATTAAACTTCACCCCCTCTCCCCCTCGCATCTGCCTAGAATGACCCCCCCCCCCCGTTAATCATTGTGTAACAAACTAGCAGCCATCTAAATGTAGAAAATAAAAATCTCAACCGTGTACAACATTGGACATCTAGCTGTGAGATATTTTACATATACTTAAACCGTACACATATATAAAACTAGGTAGAAATGGTCCCAATATTAGGGTAAATGTACGCCTCTAAATCATTTTATTATAAAGCACAGTGAGACACAGAAGAAACTGGGACATGCTGTGGACAAATGAGAGGCGCCCAGTGGCGTTCTTTGTGGGCCCTATAAAACAGCACATCCAACTCACAAATCCTTCCTGCTTATCTATTTGTTCACTCGCATCTAAGCGGCAGATCTATATTTCAACAAAACCACTGCTGTACTAGCACAAAGGGTTTGAGAGTGCACATATAAGGCCCTTATTGGTGCCGAAGCATAAGGGGCATTCTAACGTTATCAAGGTGACTCCGCATAAGGCATAGACAGTCCAAACACTGTAACTTTCTCTTCAGCTGACACCCAGCACTGGGCACAATCATAACCCAGTCCCAACCGTAATACCTGCTATGTATATTATTAAAAAATTGGACCAACATTTAGCCTGTCTTTTTGATTATAGACTCCCTGTCTGCTCAGGAAACCTTCCAGTACTATGGCAGGACACAAAGAACCTTCCGTACTATAGGGCAGACATAAAGACCAAGAGACTGAGTTTAACCTATATTAGATCATCAATCCCCCCTCCCCCCCATTGTGCTGCTATCATAACCCACCCCATTTCATTATCATTTGTAAGATATCACCATCTTTAAAAAAAAAAAAAAAGGTTTGTGGGGCCCCCCCCCCCCCCATACCTCAGGGCCGATATACTCTTACCCGACCACCCTCACGGCACGTTCCTGCGATCCTGCGGAACCTCACCTCTCCCGATCTAGATTCGACCGACATGCTATCGCAAAATGAATGGATTTGTTTGCGATCGCATTCGTGTCGAATATAAGACGGGAGAGTTGGTTCCGGCAGGAAAAAAATTTCGTCAGAACGGCGCGTGAGCGGTCTGTCGGGTAAGTAATATCGCCCTGATGTATGGCACCTTTAATATTATAATTAGAAGTCTCAACCATCGTACCTTAACTGGTGTGTCCCTATGAATTGTTTTTCTATCTGATCGGTTTCTTTTACATATCCACAATATAATAAATCTATTGGACGGTCAGATATACTCACTGCGTATTATTACAAACAAGGCCTTATTTTAACATGTAACAATATTACATAATTTAACTTACATTAAAATAAGTAAGGATGTCCAATATAGCATTGGTTTCAATATGGTATATATTAATATATATATATATTATATATATATATGGTATTTTGTTTAAATGTTTTAGTTACTTGTTTTATTAATGTGGATATATGCTTTTTACATTTCCTTATATTTGGTTTATAATACACTTTTTATGAGTTTACTCAATGCTTTTTTTTTATTTACCCATTCACCAACTCATGATTTTATACATTATTACAAATTCACTTTGAATAATAACCAATTAATTATGAAATCTGTTAATTTTTGTAATATTGAGTTTATAAATAATAGGAATAAGTTTGTTTAAAAAGAAATAGAGCAATTACTGACAATATTTGATTCATAAAAAAGATACATTATGATTGAACCTAGTTTCAGCATTAAAAATTATTTAAAAAATTCTTATATGCAGACATAGTCTTTTTTTTGTATGGATATTAAAAGGAAATAAAACGAAATATTAAACAAATGTGTTTTTTTTATTTTATTTTTTTCTACCCCTTTTTGGGGGGTTAATTTATTGGAATACTAAGTACATATGATAAACCTAAACCATGGGCTCTAAAGAAAACCATAATCAGCTGTGATAAAGCATTGCCAAGCACACCCGTTGACCTTGCTCAACCTTTGTTTTTAGTTATTATAGTAAAAAGCTATCATTTATTTTTTAAGATGGGTCCCCCCAGTAGAGATTCTGAAACATTACAGTATGATTGCAAGACCCTGTCTGTCATCTTTCACATATCTGCACTGTCACACATCCCGAAGCGTCTCCCGATGACCATCACAACACATCATAGGGAGAACGATTGGGACTGTGTATTTCCATCGGCCACGCTAGATCCTCGATAGGGTGTCTAGCATGGCGATGAAACTTTCAGTCTTTCCCGCACAAGCGTTCGTTGGCCAACACGCTTGTTAATGAAATTAGCACACCGTAATCTAAGATGTCGCTATATTCCTAGTTATACAGTATATACATTGGGTGGGGTTTTATTATGGCAGCGAGATGGGGGGGGGCTGTGATCTAAACATTTACCTGAGTCTCTTGTTGTTTATCTTCTTTTACAGGAACATTTCTCAGCAGAGACACAAACCAGTATAACAGTCATTCTGATTTGGACATGATTAAGTCAAACTCTTCTTATTATATGCATTGGTATAAATTAAGGTTTGTCAAACTCCATCAAATGTGGGGTCAAAATTAAAACGACCCTAAATGTTGCGCCAAATCTAAGATTTACCTAGAGCGTGGAATCCTGGATGATTCTCCCTGTAGATTGTTAAAAAAAACCTTTGGGGCTTTAAAATCCAGTTTATATCTAACTTGTGTCCTGTAGTTGTTTAAAGAGGAGTGCTGGGAGTTGTACTATAATAAATACTTGTCGGTCAGAAAAGATAGGGTCAGAATTTGACCCATGTTGTACTAGGCATTAATAAGACCATGCACCTTGCCAATCTCATCAGATGCAATGGATGGGTTAATATCAGCAAGTGTATGTCTGAAATTATAGAGCAATACAATTCCATTTATAGGGAACGCATATGCCAATACACCTCCAATGCCTCTGGTCTAAATGGCTTATCCTATATCAAAACCTTCAACATCTATTTTGTTATACAACAAAGATCTATGGGCAGAATGTGTCCTATGTTTTATGGTATAGGATTAGGACACAGACACTCACAGCAGGAGACGTATTATTAGAAATGTCTGTCTGTACTTTCCCCAATCAGGTCCCTTTGACTTCCTATCAATTTATCAAATAACAACATTCTGCAACGGCAACTGGTTAGTTGTGTCATCATTTAAAATAATGGAAGGCTTTTATGGCATCTCAATTAGTTTTCTTGTATTGGAAAACGGGGGTGGAACTTCAGTCTCCCGTAAAGCTAAGAAATTGTTTAGTAGGTAGGGTGGGCTGTAAAAGCCTCGTAGTCTGTATCCCGCATACACTAATCCTGGCCTGCACTGGGATGGACAAAATATAACAATCAATGAAACTCATTTCATTTCATTTGGTATAAGTCTAGACTCTTATTTTCAATTAATATTGGGAAGATGTTCCAAGGGGCGACAGATATGGGTAACAAGTTTGTAGGACCCCCGTATTCAGGCTGATGTAGTAATCGCGAATTGGGGGGCCTAACCTGCAATCCTGCAATGCTGTAAACCCATTATTAAGACTTACTGCTAGCAGGATCTCAGTTGGGTAAGTCCAGAGGTTTTCTAGTAAGGTGAATGGTCCAACAAAACTACAACACACTTGCCTTTTCTAGCAGTGCGTTTTGCTTTAACTGCAAACTGAATCCTTTTTATCAGCCATTCCCAAATTTAAAGATGGTACTCATCGGCCGAGTTTTTGTCATGGTCGTGTTGCGGCTGCCCCACGCCACCAGATATTTCGGTCAGCGACCGATACACTCGCACTATGGATCGGTGGCCGGAATATCTTCCCCGTGTATGGTCCAGCCTAAATGAACACTAAACAGCTTCATGTACTTGTTGGTAAATCTGTTTCTATTATTCACAGGGAGGTGAAAATGCTTTTCCACTGCCTGCAGAACTTACCTTACAGGCTTTCACTTGGCCTCCTTCTGAGCTGTCAGGTGCTGTGTCCTGACCGAGCTCTTGTCTTTAGCACATGCACTCCAATATAAATAGCCTGCGTCGCACAGCGTGCCTGGCGGCTGAGAAGGAGCCGAGTGGAGCGCTGCTAAGTTCTGCAGTTTCCCCGAGCATTCTATTATTTACAGGGAGGGGCAAAAAGCAACTTTAAAGCCAGCTAACAGGTGAAATTAAATGGCATATTAAATTGAAAGATAGGCCTTAAGGTGCCATCACATAGGAATATTAGGTAAATCCTGTTGTGGGCCGACGGGATTCACCTAATATTGGCATTGTATAGGGTGCCGAAACCAACCGACTGCAATGCTGACAAATTTCTGTCTGTCGGTATCCGGCTCTCTTAAGAAAGAAGAAGAGAGCCGATACTATTTGCCCGTATATAGCCAACACAACCCAATACCATGCATGGGCGATCGTTGGACCATTGTGTGGTTCCATCAAAATGTGGCTACAGACACACATGTGTGTCAGCACAATGTAATGGAAATCGTATGTGTTTGGCCACCTTAATGTATGTTGAAATTTTACACTATAACCCAACCCCCACCATGATAGGGATATCAGATTCTCCGTTTCCAGCTAAAGTCTTCATGCACGCAATCACCCTATAGTTGGTCATTCACTGACTAACAATTTAGGCTGGCACACATGGGGGTGTTATTTGTCCTGACTGAGAGTTTACTGAGAGTAAATGTCTGTTGGTCATGGCAATAAGCGGATGCTGCCGACAGTTTGGTGCTGTCCCCGATGGGGAACCGAACCACCACTCTGATTTTACCAATGGGCCCGTATCATCACTTGTCTGATCCAAGACCAACGTAGGCTATGTTTGGTCACAGCTGCCCCACACACAATGTAAGATCTTTTCGGACGACTGACCAATCCCATGACACTAAAGGACGGTCAACCGACAATATCTTCTCAATATTATATAGTATCCCTGTAACAACCAAACACAGTATATGTATTATACCTGTAATTCTCAATATTATAGTATCCCTGTACCAACCAGAACTACAGTAATGTATTAACCAGTAATTCTCAATATATATAGTATCCCTGTTACCAACAGTCTACAGTTATGTATAATACAGTAATTCCAATATTATATAGTACCCTGTACCAACCAGTCTACAGTATATGTATTAATACCAGTATTCTCATATATATATATCCCTGTACCACCAGAACTACAGTATATGTATTAATACCAGTAATTCTCAAATTATATAGTATCCCTGTACCAACCGAACTAAGTATATATATATTACCAGTAATTCTCAATATATATATAGTTCCCTGTACCAACCAGAACCACATTATATGTATTAATCCAGTAATTCTCAATATTATATAGTCCCTGTACCAACCAGTAACTACAGTATATGTATTAATACAGTAATTCTCAATATTATATAGTATCCCTGTACCAACCAGAACTACAGTATATGTATTAATACCAGTAATTCTCAATATATATATAGTATCCCTGTACCAACCAGTACTACAGTATATGTATTAATACCAGTAATTCTCAATATTATATATTATCCCTGTACCAACCAACTACTTATGGTTATTAATACCAGTAATTCTCAATATTATATAGTATCCTGTACCAACAGAACTACAGTATATGTATTAATACCAGTAATTCTCAATATTATATAGTATCCCTGTACCAACCAGAACTACAGTATATGTATTAATACCAGTAATTCTCAATATTATAATGTATCCCTGTACCAACCAGGCTACAGTATATTTTATTACTATCAGTAATTCGCTCAAATATATAGTATCCCTGTACCAACCAGAACTACAGTATTGATTAATATACCAAATTTCCACATTATATAGTATGCCCTTACCAACCAGAACTACAGTATATGCATTGATATCAGTAATTTGTAATATTATTTCGTTTTGGAAACTTATCTAGTCCATTTTGTAAGCTATTCTGTGATCTTGCAATTATCACATCTGCTAAAAGACTTTGTAGTTTTTTTAATTTTGTATTTTTAAAAGGTGATTTATAATTTGTTGTTTTTTATATTGTAATACTGTTCTCAGAATTCACATGGAGACTTATAAGAAGAAATTGTTATACTTCAAAAGGAGAGTGAAATAATCAAGAATTTATATCAGCATGAAAAGAAAAAAAATGAGCAAGTTTACACACACGAACTACATCTGTTAAAATGTGATCATGAGGATTCGACAAAGCAAATTAATATATTTAGAAAACACCATAAGAAGTGAAGAAGTGACGACGAAAAGATTAAGAGAACAATTGAAAAGAGCAAAGGAAGAGATGCTTGCCTTGCAAGAAAATCATAATTCTCTTTCTAATTCCTTGTCATTGTTTGAGAAGAGAAAAGAATTGGTTAATAAATACCAAACTAATATTAGACAGGAAAAATCCTGTGTCTTAAACATTGTTAAAGAATTGAAGGCAAAATTATCCTCTGAATATGAACAATCAGGTAAGTCTTAATAGAATGCTAAGACATGAAACAGACAATATCCTTATCAACAGAATGTGAGCTTTTGTCTGAAAGTTGCAATATTATAGATATGGCCCTAAGAGCATATATTTCTATCTATCCTACAGATGCATCAAGCAGTACTATAGGACTAAAAGATTGCCCAATTTTGCCTTCTATATATATATTATATTATATAAGTCGAAAGTAGATGAATGTAAATCGATTTATAGGCAACATGTTTGTTCATAGTTTGAAGAGGTATAATATTTGCAAAACTCAGAACCATCTAATATCAACATAATCAATCTGGGAAATGTTGGATTGACAAACATTACTTTGCAGTGCTTTCTTTTCTTGCGATGTCCTAATAAATGGACATCGCAGAAATATCGCATAACAAACTTTAGTTTGTGGCATATTCGGGAGATTCTATAAAATAAATCATTATTTTTTTTAACAATGGTGCTAATTTTGCCCCAACCAATCAGAAGTTAGCTTTCAAGTGTTAAATAAATCTGATTAGTTGGGGCCAAATTAGCACCATTCTTTACGAGAACAACTTTTATTGAATTTTCCTGATTATTTTTTTGTATGAAAGTTTAATAGTTTAGTATGTAGCAGCACAAAAAATTTACAATGTACATGAAATGCAAAAGCAGATATTTTATCAACTAATTCTTTCTACAGAGGTCAGAAAAACAAAGAAGGAAAAGGAAAAAGCTGCTGAGTAAGTGTTAATAAGTAATAATTGGGATTTAGAAATATGTAATATATATCTAGGCGCACTGCCAGAGGAAAATGTAATAATTCCATATCTTTCCAATATACTAGCTGTATAGAAAGAGTAGGCCTGCTATTTTGGCCAAATTGACAGTTAATATTTTGCTCTATTTGGTCAAAATATTGCCCAACATTTTTGGCTGTGACAGACCAATGACAATTAAACAGCTCTGGTAATGCTAACTACTGCACAGACCCATCCTCTATACTCCATTGTCTCACTAACTTGGCAGATGTTTGTGCTCGCAGTTTCGCGCACCTTACTTGACTGTGTTTCCTTCTCTCAATTGTAGGTTCTGGTACCGAACACTGCTTGTTGCTTCCTCCAATCTGAGACTGCAGTCGGCTCGTCTGTCTTAACCCAACTTTTAGTGCTTCCCAACACATCTTCCTGCTCTCTGTACCGAACCCTCACCTCCTCAGGTAGTTCCTCCTTTTACAGACTAGATCAGCTTTCTGGCTAGTGTGATTCATGACTTTAATCTGACTTATAACTCAAAGTCTCCTCTTGCTTCCTCCTCCTTGCAGACCTTCCTCATCAACCCTGGGCCAATCCCACCAGGAGATCCTTTCAGAACCAGCAAATAGTGGAACCGTAAGATGTTTTACGCCAGCTTTATGCTAATAGCTTTCTTTCTGAGTCCCGCATTATTGCCTAACATTTTCGTGTGTGACAGACCATGACAATCAATCTTTCACTAAATTAGTCAAAAAGTAAACCTGGCAAGTCGCTATCTTTAAAATATCTGCATAGTCTTTAGGCCTTGCAGTCAATTGGGTCAAAAAATTGATGGCCAGTTTTTTAGCCAATTGATAGATTAATAATCAGATGGTAGAATTTGTATCCTATGAAACGAATTAAGCTTGACAAATATCAATTGCTTACATAGACATAGTAATTGAGGTTGATAAAGACAAATGTCCATCAAGTCCAACCTTTCCTCCCTCCTTTTTAACCTCACTAACAGTTGATCTAGAGAAGGCAAAAATAGTCAGCTAATGGGGCAGAAAAAATCCTTCCTGACTCCAAATAGCAACCAGAAAGTATCCCTGTACAAACAAACACAGTAATGTATTATACCATTAATTGTCAAAAATATATTTATCCCCGTACCAACCAGAACTACATTATATGTATTATACCAGTAATTCTCAATATTAATAGTATCCCTGTACCAACCAGAAGTACGTTTTAGGTATAATACCAGTAATTTTCAATATTATATAGTATCCCCATACCAACCAGAACTACAGTATATGTATTAATACCAGCATTTCTTAATATTATATAGTATCCCTGTACCAACCAGAACTACAGTATATGTATTAATACCAGTAATTCTCAATATTATATTGTATCCCTGTACCAACCAGAACTACAGTAATGTATTAATACCAGTAATCTCAATATTATATTGTATCCCTGTACCAACCAGAACTACAGTTATATGTATTAATACCAGTAATTGTCAAAAATAATTTATCCCCGTACCAACCAGAACTACATTATATGTATTAATACCAGTAATTCTCAATATTATATAGTATCCCTTACCACCAGAACTACTGTTTAGGTATAATCCAGTAATTTTCAATTTATATAGTATCCCATACCAACCAGAACTACGTATTGTATTAATACCAGCATTTCTTAATTATATAGTATCCCTGTACCAACCAAACTACAGTATATGTATTAATACCAGTATTCAATATTAGTAGCATCCCTGTAATATGTTTATCTGCTTTATTTCTCAGAGGTAGATCCTTTAAAATTACAACGGAAGAACATCGGATACAACATTCTGAAGCTGGTACCTGTTAGAAGTAAGTTTAATTGGAGAAATAAGTTTATGATAATTTGCATTTGGAATGAAGGTTGATTTTGATTGGGAACATTTCATAAATAAATAAAAATAAACAGCAATGATGTAGGGTGTTTAATCTTAAACTTCATTCTTTCTTAAAACATTATTATTACTGTGTATTATATTTTATTGTCTGAATACATTCCATAGTCATGAATAGAAGGTTAGGGTTTATTAGTTGGTGTGTGCACCTGTTTCTGTGTGGAATATAAAAGGTTAGGACTCTGCACACCCAAACCAGTGTAAACAGTACACACTGTAAACTTGGTAGTGCTGGGTGCTCCAGTCGCTGTAGCCAGCAGTCCATACATGAATAGAAATAGTAGCTGGCACACCAGTTAGATGCAAACAAGTTTATTTGTGACGTTTCGGGATCATATGCGGTCCCTCCTCATTATGTTTTTGTCTGAGGAAGGGACCGCATATGATCCCGAAATGTCACCAATAAACGTTGTTTGCATCTAAGACTGGTGTGCCTAGCTACTATTTCTATTCATGTTTCTGTGTGGGGTTGGTGGGTATGTTTTGCATTTATGATAGTAAAAAAAAAAGGTTTCATCCAACACTTTAATGTCTAAAGGAATGTACACACGGCCAATGATCAACTTCCTAAAGCACGATCGTTTACCCTTTTGGTCAAAAATCGGACTTGTGTATGGGTTTCATCAGGGGTCATTAATTGATCCGCCACAACCATCATGGCAGATTAATTACACATGTCCAAATCTCAGCAGAAATAATCGGAGATTGCATGCTCAGTTGGCGGTGGTTTATCGGCCACCATATTGGATGTATGTACAAGCCTTGACAGAGATAAGTGGTGTAGCTTTAAACCTAATCCTAGGACACTCTGTCTTAAGTATACCCCAGCATCTTCTTGCCTTATTGTGGACTCTACCAATTTGATAGTTAAACTGGGTAATAAACGGATAACGTTAGGCCTACTGTATGGTCAAATTTACTTGTGTCCCTTTTAGCCTTAGCTATTGACATATCTCAGATATCTTTGTTATAATCTTTTAAATTTTGTCATACATAATACTTAATTGTCCTTTACAAATAATGGGATTAGTTGCCAACCTACAAACTCTTTTAAACTGATTAATGCATAGGGATATTTTAAGGTGAGTAGGATACTGACTGATAATTTTGATCAGTAGGGTTTGTATATAACTTTGTAGGGAAGCCATCTGTCTCGGTAACCATGACCTCTAAAAAAGGTTCTTGTCCTTGTGTGTGTGTGCCACAAAGATTTAGAGATAGAGATCCGGGTAAAATTAAAGGACAACTCTACTCACCTTTCCAACATTCCACTGGCAAACAGTCCCATGACAGATTTATCTTTTAATTGCCAAATCTATCAGTCATCTAATTAGACCGAACTATTTTATCAGAAATCACTGAAATGTTTTTATACAGATACAATTATTGTAGTGTAAACTAGTAAATATCACATTTTTAGAAAATCAATAACTTCAACTCTCAAAATTCACACAACCACCGAGGGACAGTAGTAAATATACTGCACACTTGTTCTCCTTCGCAATATTGCCAAAATCCACCCTTTTCTCTCACTAAAATGCTCATGTATGCCCTTATAAACTCCTGTCTTGTCTACTTGTACTTGTTAGCCCGGCCTGTCATCTCTCTCCTCTCCAGTCTATCTTAAACTCAGTAGTCCAGATCATCTCACTCTCCTCTAAAACTTCAGTCCATAGGGTGCCTTCCCATCAAACAAAGAATCATATTCAATACCCTTCTTTTAGCCTTTAAATCCCTTCACTCTACTGCACCTCCCTACCTATCTTTTCTCTTTGTTCCTTATGTTCCTGGCCATGCCTTCCATTCCTCCCAAGGAAATTTTCTCCGCAAACCACCAGCAAACTGCTTCTTATCATCTTAAACCATTCTCTCTTGCTGCTCCCTGCCTTTGGAACTTTTTTCCTCTCTTGCTTTTGCTAGGTGACATCCATTAATACTTAACAATCTAGACTGTTATCTTAACTTTCTGTTCACCAGCACAACAACTGATTGATAGTCCTTTAAAGCACTTTGTACCCATCCGCCCATTTGTATCTGTATATTGTCCCACCTACTTAGATTGTAAGCTCTTGATGGCAGGGATCTCACTCCCAATGTGTCAAGGCATGCTGCACTTATGTATGTATGGTATATTTTATTTTATAAAGCGCCACTTAGGTATGCAGCACTGTACATTATAATATACAGAGTATATAAACAAGGCGATAAGTGCAAGCAATTATACGGATAAATAAAAATTAAATACAATTTTTACATGCCTAGGAATGAGATCCCTGCCCCAAAGAGCTTACAATCTAAGTGGGAGGGACATACAAAAGTATCGTTTACTTGAAAAGTAAACTATTAAACTATTCCTTTAATGTATTGATCGAAGTCCGGTAGCTTAAGAAGCTATGCCTTACCTTTGTTCTTCAATCAATTAAGCAGAAGCTAGGGACAAAGATAAGTATAGCTCCTTGACCTTCTGGATTTCAATCATTGAACTATTTAATTAATAAATAATAAAATTTTAATTCAATATAAATTTTTAGTCTGTTTCTATCATGTTAATGATAAAAAAACCTGTGTTTCTTAGGAATAATGAGATCCAGAAAGTCTGCTACTCAAATCAATAAAGAGCATAATCAGAAAATAGAAGCAATTTTATCTGGGGACATATCAAACTTCAAAATAGAACATTTTGCAGAAAAAGGACGTGGTGTTATAACACTGAAAGCTTTTAAAAAGGGGGATTTCCTACTACAATTTCATGGAAATATAATGAACTTCAGTGAAGGGAAAAAAAACGAAATTGCATACTCACAAGATGAGCAAATTGGAAGTTATATGCTATTTTTTAAATATAAAGAATGCACATGGTGCCTAGATGCTACAGAAGAAAATGGCACACTAGGACGCCTCTTAAATCACAGCATTAAAGGAAATTGTGCCCCCAAATTGTTCATACACAAGGAAGAGCCTTTTATTATTTTTGTGGCTATAAGAGATATTTCAATAGGAGAAGAACTATTGTATGACTACGGAGAAAGAAGAAAACATGTTGTTGCACAGAATTTATGGCTTAAAACATAGGTAATCATTTTTTTTAATCAAATAATAAAAATATTATTCTATCATAAACAAAATCGTTAATATAAGATTTTCCCTCCATTTATCCTCTGGTTCATCTCCACAGCTTCCAGTAGCATCTACATTTCTACCCCCTACTCCCTTCCATCTCAGTTCTAAGCAGATTTTCCAATATTACAGCCTTTTCTCCAAGGCCTAACTCACCACCTTGATCCCATCTCTCATCTTCCTTTACCCCAGCCCTAACATCTCTTTTCAAGTTGTCCCTATCTATTGGTACTTTTCTCTCCTCATTCAAACATGCCATTGTATCCCCTATTCTCAAGAACCCTCTTGATCCATCTGCTCTATGCAGTTACCGGCCTCTCTCCCTTCTCCCGTTTGCATCTAAACTGCTTGAACGACCCGTCCAAGCTAAACTGGTTCATCACTTTGTTGGCAATTCCCTCTTTGATCATCTACAGTCTGGCTTCAGCCAGGTCTAGCATTTCTAACATTTGAACAAGGATGTGCTTTCTGTAAAATATGTTTTATAAGTTGGATGTCCAAGTTATAGTAATAATAAAGTGACGGCGGGGTGCAGAGGGACCTAGTATGCCCGGATCAGCTGTTTTTAAACAGCTTATCGCCCATCCTCATGCGCAATCAGCAATTTAAAAACAGCTGATCTTAGATCCTCTAGGTCCCTGGGCCCCCTACTGTCATGGGCCCTGTTAAAAACAGCTGTTTGTTTGGAGCATGCCAAAGGGAGGGGTATATTTGGGGACATCAGGGGCCTGGCCTCGAAGACTGCAGGGAGATTTGAGCCCCAAAGATTTATATATATTTATGTATGTTTGCTTGTATGAAGACTACCAATTATAGGTAATACTTATTTTTTTTTTATATCTATAACACAGGCTGCCCTTCTGAAGAGTTACCAGGAGGCTCTTTTGAACAAATGGAGGAAACTGAGCCTGACCAGGATATCCCTCAACCGAGCACCTTCACAGTAGACACAGAGGATTGTAACCAGCCTGTGAGGACAATTGAGCAAATTGCACACGGAAATACACTTTCTTTAAAAAGAGCATTTAAGGCTTACTCCAATGTAGAAAGCTTCTTAATGTGGGAGAAGGATGAAGTGATTAATCTAGAGTCTTCTGGATTAACATTTGAAGATATCTATCTAGAGGAAGATATGGATGGCTATGTCGCATCACTATCAACTTTTCGGGCGATTCTGTTTGATATTACACATATCTACTTCTTGCCTTATGGTAAAAGAAGTTTTATTCCTCTCAAAAAACATTTTCAGAAACTCTTTGAACCGGGAAGTCTGGCCTCCAAATATCTAAACGTGTGCCATGGTGCCCAGATTATATCCGAAGGAGGTACCAACATTGTAGTCACTCTCTGGCCAAGAGATAATTTGAATGAATTTGAATATAAAAAAGTAATACGCCTTGCTCCATCACAAACGGAGAAATTTCTGCAAAGTTTCCACAAGACTTTCGCCAGCTTGGTAATTACTAAAGGGAATCCAGAATCTGCCCTTTTTACAGCTAACAGGGAAGACAACAATGTTTTCATGGTATCTACTCAGGATTGCAGCAAGGCACTTGCTCTTCTTGATGACGCCGTAAGAATAGCCTCTAAAACACTAACGGGAACAAATCTAAAACCAATCGTTTTTGCCATTAGAATGGGACAAAAAGATAAAAATGTTAACTCGATAACACATCTTATAGACATCAACTGAGTTAGAAACATTTATCTCCATTTGGCCATAAAATTACAGCACTCCCAATTAATATTACTTTGGTCATCCGAGGCCTTTTGTAAGCCAAGGCTTTGCTGTAACCGGCGTAACTTTATGGCTCTGGGTTTGAGCCAAGCTGCTAATTTTTCATTCCATGTAAATCCCCATAGCAGTGATGTTTTTAAACCCATGTTTACAGAACCTGGAGTAAAAGTTTTATTCCTACAGGCCTATGTCCCTCTTCCTCATGCTATGCCTCCCAGCCAGGGGGCTATCAATTTTCCAATAACTAGGCACATGTTATTGCCAGGGATTTTTACCAACGATGCTTGGTCAGTTCAAATGAAAAATATTGCCTACCATCTTGTTGTTGGACTCTCAAAACCGTTTCCAATTCGGTTAGAAGTCGTGGCTCAAATACCAACAAATTTTACCCTATTTAACTCCCAAACAACAACAATATGGGATAAAAAGAAAGTGGAAGAGCTTTTTAGGAATGAAAAAATTGTAACATGCTTAACAAAAGAGGGCCTTTCGCTAATATTGGAAATGGCAAGGTGGGCAAAATGGAAGATATTTGAAGCACCGAGTATGGAAGCAAATTTGATCTCCATATTAAAAAGGTCTTCATCAGTTACTATGGCTGAGGCACTGGTACAGATTTTTACATGGGGCAGAGTGAGAAGTTGGAGGTCAGACAGACTAATGTCGTAATTTGGATATATGAAATCATCTCTAAGAGGATTCCTTGTGTTAAGACCAAGTGAAGATCTACAGATGAGGATTCCGTTCCTGTCCTGGTTTGGAGATAACAAATTATCAAACTATCAAAAGTCCTTTCTTCTTTTACTTAAGGTGTTCACATCTGCCCTGCACGATCAAACAACAGCAGACGTATTTTCAGTGACTCTGGCAGAAGTTCTCTTGGAGGATCTTGCTGTACCATACAATATCAAAGTCTTTCCTAAGCTGTGCAGTGGTACTATTACACACCCCCTCCGTCTGCTGAATAAACCTATGTCTATTGACTTATGGCTGGAAAAATACCTGGATAAAGGATTGTCACACAGAGCTGGTACATCAGTAATGCCATGCTTATTACACTTCTTTTCTAAACATCAGTTAAAAACCCACGTCCGTAAAGGTTTGGAGAAAAGAGGAATCATGTTTCTTCCAGTTTTGACACTGTCTACAATAACAAGGAAACCATTCTGTGACTGGTCATTCCCAGATATTGTAAGCATCAAAGAAGTAACAGAGGAACAGAAAAAGCAGATTTCATTGGAGGCAATCTGGGATGATGCCAAATCCATTCTGAGTAATCAACTTCAAGTTTTTAACACCATACTTAGAAATACATTTCCAGGATCAGCCCCGCAGTTTGTAAGAACTGTATTACAGAGTGTGAAAACTACACGCAAATGGTATCCTTTCATTCTGGCTTGTGTGTCAGTAGTCATACTGCAGAAAAACAAACAGTATATCAATTACACAAAACTGCACAAATGCAGAATGGACTGGAAACCAGCTGTAGAGGCTCTCTGTATATCAGGACTTGCTACACTGGCCAGTGGAAATACCCCAGCTCAAATGTTAGGGTTTGAGGCAAGTAATAAACTGCTTAATATTTTGGCAAATGAACATTACATTGCTCAAGTACTCCCAGTGGGTCACTATAGCTCTGCTTCTTCAGCTAATATGAATACAGTGATAAATGAGCTTGATGCCACCATTTCATCAGATCACGAGGACTTGGGAGCAATTCTGCCAGATATTCTACCTCCTTTCAAAGGACACTGGAAAATTGTAGAGATACAATTACTAAATGAAGTTATATCCCTTTCACATGGCACACACCAGGACATGTACAATTTGTTTACAAGAAAGATGAGAGCTGAACTAAATAGGCACCCAAGATCATGGTTTGCTTTCAGAAGGAGACTAGAGAGAACAAGCACTGCAACTTGAAAAAGTTGCTCATGTCGGCACTCCAGGTCAAAAAAAACGAATAGGCTGCATTTCCTCCCCTTTTAATAGCGCAGCGGTACCTTATTATTGATCCGCGAGCGCCTGTGTATGAAGTCCGTGATGGTAGTAGAGACCCGGAACCCAATCACAGCTGGCCAGCAGCTGTACTGTAGAAGTCTGGGGACAGCCGGAAGTTTGGAACCAATCACAGCACATCAGAACAGATTCTTTTTTTAAATTACCAACTGCTACACTTCTGATTGGCCAGTTTCCCGCTCTACGTAACTTACGTCATGTGATGACCGAGGACATCTGAAGCTGGAGCCTGGTTCCTGGAGGAAACCTGTCTGGTATGAATTTATGATTATAATCGTTTATCATGTCAAAGCTGCTTAACTGCTTTATAGATGTGTGTATGTATTCTCTAGAAGGATACCAGGGAAGGATGCCCACAGTAGGTACCCACTGAACTAGGTGGGAGGGTGATGGGTTCAGATGTTTGGAAACTACAACTCCCAGCTAATAAAGCATATTGGAAGTTGTAGTTTCCAAACATATTGAGTGCCAAAGCTTTAGTGGTCTTTTACATGGACAGCAGAATTCTCATATAGTAATAGCCATATCCAGTATGACTATTACTGTATGGGAAATCTGCTGTCTATTTAAAGGGCAACTAAAAAAACAAAAATCAGAAGGAGAATGTTATCTCTTGTTGCCTTCTGATTCTGTATTGTTTTGAGGCTTTAGTTGCCCTTTAAATGGACAGCAGTATTCCAATAATGTAGTCCCACATAGTAATATCCATTGGCTATTATTGTATAGGACTACTGTATGGGAATTCTGCTGTTCATTTAAATGGCAACTAAAGCCTCAAAACAATACAGAATCAGAAGGTAGTACTGGTCCTAATTTCTACCCTATACTCGAGTCAATCACTTTAATTATTTTTTTCTTGTAAAAATAGTTACCTGGGTTTATACTCGGATTGGTTTGTACATGAGGATATACAGTACTTTAATATTTGACTAAGCTTTATCTTCCTTTTTGGTAGGGTATACAGTTTTTAAAGCCTTGAACGATCTACAATTCTCCACCTGCTGTGTCTTCCCATCCACAAGAGCTGCACCCTCCAATCGCATTAGGAGCTGATGTGGCTAGTAAAGGTTGGATCCCCTATGCAATCCAGGTAAGAGAGTTTGGCATTCTAACATACATACACACACTTGTGTATCATCTTTTTGACTAAAGTTTGTCTCCTTTTTTCTTAGGGTATCCGGATATTGAAGTCTTCAACAGTCCAGGTTTCTCTATCTGCTGTGTCTTCCCATCCAGAAGAAAAGCTGCACCCTGCAATTCCACCAGGAGCTGATGTGGCTAGTAAAAGGCTGGATCCCCTACGAAACCAAGGTAAGAAAGTTTGGCATTCTAACATACATACACACACTTGTACATCCACTATTTGACTATAGACCTGGGATCCTCAAAGTACGGCTCTCCAGATGTTTGAAAACTACGATTCCCAGCATTCCTAGATTTCCCTCTGTATTTAAGGAATGCTGGGAGTTGTAGTTTTCAAACATCTGGAGAGCTGTACATCACCGGACTAGACCTTGCCTCCTTTTTCCCTGGGTATCCGGATTGTGATGACTTGAACAGTCCAAGGTGCTCTACCTGCTGTGTCTTCCAATCCCCAAGAAAAGCTGCACTCTCCAATCCCACCAAGGAGCTGATGGGGCTAGTAAAGGCTGGATCCCCTACGCAATCAAGGTAAGAAAGTTTGGCATTCTTACACATTCATACACACATATTTATTTCAACTATTTTCCTAAGCTTTGCTTTCTTCATACCTATTTCTTTACTGAATGTTTCTTTTACAGGGTATCATTTTCATCTCATTTCAAAGATCTGAGCAGTGCAGTCTTCAAAACATAATCTTTAAAGCAAGTCGATTCAAATGGCAAACTCTGTTCACAATCATGGTAAGAGTTTTACATTCTCAAAATATACATACTTGTACACCCACTTCATAAATGAGCTTTGTGTCTTTCTTTTCCAGGATGTCTACATTTCCAGGAAGTGACCACAACAAAGTTTCCAACTATCATGTCTTGAAACCAAAAAGAAAAACTGCAATTTCCAATCGACACAGATAAGGACATGGCCTAAACAAGATGAAATTAGTAGCAATGGAACAACTTGATGCCCTCTTGCTGAAGAGAAGAAGACGCCACCAGATAAGAATGCATTTTAACCTAATATTTTTAAGTTGCATTGAAAAAGTAATGTAATTTAGTAAGATTAGTTTATCAAGTATGATCGGCCTATTACTACTTTGTTTTGTTTTATGGTATTGAAAGGTTTTGACCAAAAGATTTAACGAAATGACTCTTATTGAATTTGCCTAATAACAGATATAACTGTAGACTAGATTTCATCAGATTGCAATTCCAAAGATATGTCTTTTGCTGCAGATGTTTTTTTATTCCCCCTCTCCCCCCCACTATACTATTAAAAAGAATTTCATATGGTGAGGTTAGCTTTAGTTAGAGTTTGTTAGGTTAGGCTAGGTTAGAATAGTTAGGTTAGTTAGGGCCCTGCTGAAAGAGTCTACCTTGACGTGGTAGCAGGGCTTACAAATCTTTTGGCCAACATCTTTGGTATGGTAGGGCTTTCTAATGTAATGTACCAGTTGCATCAACATATGTTTTAGTGTGTTATAAAAACAGAGAAGCGTAAAAATAATAGTTTTCAAATACAAAATTATGAAATTCACCACGCCTACACACAAAGCCATAAGCTACTTAAGCTTAAGCAACTTTACAACTTTTAAAAATGCCTCCATATCCCCTTTCTTTGACATTTTTAAAGTCAATTAACCTGTGTGCTTGCTTCTGGTATTGAATCGAGTAATTACCTAAGTTAATTGTATACCTTCTAAATGTCACAGATTGTTCAGGGCAGTACAATGCATTACTACGTTTTGTTCTGTTGTTGCCAGTCAGAGTGCAGAGCATTACCTCCTACCTCTTGCCTGAAATTTTAGCTCTTCTGTGCTGGGATCCTCCATAGTAGAGCACAAGAAAGTAACTGTAATGTATACTCAACCCATTTTTGGTTGTGAGAGTCCATGGGGGGATATTTTTATCCTCTGTCTCACTTCTGTATAGAGGGACTGACAGTGACTAATAAACTTCCCATATGTGGCTGCTAGTGCCAGAACCTATATAGCAGTGATTGAAAACCTTCTAAGTACAGAAGTTAAACTACAACTCCCAGCATGCCTTCATTCTCCTGCCAAGGCATACTGGGAGTTGTAGTTTCCAAAACATAGTCTTTAAAATGAATGTAACCTATTCGCTATCGCACACACCGCATCTCCTCTTCTCATGTATCTTTCTTTTGCATTTTAAAATATTAGTAGTAGAGAATTTTACTGTTAGCCATTGATGAAATTAGAGACATCTTGGATATGAAATTATACCTTTGATTGGCCAACTAAAATGATTGAAAATGCAAGCTTTCGAAACACTAAAGGTGACCATACATTAGTCCGGTTTTATGTACAATCCAACATACAATCCGACATTTCCATCGATTGGCCAAAAAATTTTACATTTTCCCATTCTTATCACACGACATTAGATCGTAAAATTGATCGTAATTACGATGGGGAAAGTCGGTTTTTAAGTCGATTGGTAAAATGATTGTAGTGTTTTCTAAAGTTCCGATTAAATGTGAATGTAATGTCACCTCACAATGGACGACATTCCACATTAATCACAAAACAAATTGAATGTCGAACAATATTTATTGTACATCTTGGTACAATTAACATTGTACATCTGTCTATCAAAGTATCGGTCGGTTTAAGATCGTAATTACGATCGTAACAGTGTATGGCCACCTTTTACGCTTCTTCCGCAGGCATGATTCAGTATGGTATCATGCCTGAGGAAGAAGCCTAAGTGTTTCCAAAGCTTGCATTTTCAGTCATTTTAGTTAGCCAATAAAAGGTATGATTTTATATCCAAAATGTTTATATTTATTATTATGTTGTGACGTTTGTAGGATCCTGCATTGCCAGGCACCCTAGGGTTCAGTAGATTTCCTACTCAGCTAACCCACAGTATGTATGCATGTTTAATTTTACTTGTAATACATAAGGCTAAGCATTTTCAACGGGGAGGTGCAGTGGCGAGAATCTATATTAAAGTCACTTAGTGATGTCAGTGAGTGACTTCCTGTATTCCCTCCCAGTATTAGTCATATATATAGGAAGCCCGGATTATTTTTGACAATGCTTTCAATAGAAACGGTAATTAACTATTTATATACTAAACTGGAATTCCTATGTAAATGACTAATAGAGGGAGGGGGGAGACAGTGGAAGGCAAGGGAAGGGAGAGTGTATCTATGCTTATTTTTTTGGGTGGCCTTATTCTTCTATATGGTCATGGAAATCCTTGTGGCATAATATCCTTATATTTCACTTAAGGCACTGTATTATCCCTTATCTATAAAGTGCTACTTGGGTAAGCACCAGCAATGTTGGTATTGCCAGCATCAGCGTTGTCACTGGAAGCCGTAGCGACTTCGCCCGGCGTTGGCGACATCGGTGGAATTGATGTCTCTTTATTAATTGTAATTTTTTCACGAGATAGGAGCACTTTCTCTAATATTAATCAGCCTTTTTAAGAAGAGTGATCTATTTATTCCAGTGTTGCATCTATTGACTCCCTCTCACCTCCCTGTTCAGCACCAACATGCCCCACTACACGTAAGATTTGGTGCCTATCATTTAGGCCATGTAAACATGGGTCAATAGCGGCATCCGGCGATCATTTGATTGGATGCCATGTTGCCACTATTGATCACCTAGCCCAATGCACAAATGGGTGTTATTATTAAACCTAAGTGCGACCGACCATCTAGATTGATCACAATGTCACCCGGGATGGTGGACTGCCTGCAAATATCAACTTGTCTGTACAGGGCATTTTATAGTCTTGTGTGTATGTGAAGGGAGGCATGATGGTGCTGTGGAGCTGGGAGGAAAGACCAGATGCTGGAACACTGGTATGAAAGGCCCATTGAAAGAGTAACAAGTTTTTATATCTCAGGAGAAATGAAACTTAACATGGGCACCAAGTGGTTTTAACCACTTGACAGAAGAGTTTAAAATATTCAATGCTCTGCAATTTACATTTGTGCTAGGGAATAGGACAGCCACGTAGCAACAGCTGTTGCGTACATACAGCTGCCTCCCAATACGCCACTGTGATTCATTTGCACCCATGTGGGGGTCTAATGGCTCGTTCACACTAGGGAATATTTTGATGGGATGTCAAGTGCTGACATCTCACCAAAATGCTGTGCTTAATGAGCACCCATGAGCTGCCATGTGTTGCACTGTGCAATGTTCCGCTGTGCTAAAAAGTTTCTGTTAACTTTGTGTGAATTACCCGAATAGACCCTGCTTCATTACATAGTATAGGATCCCGTGTGCATTTCTAATGGGAGATATAGATTTTTTTCGGTAAGCAAATGACTGACCTATTATTAAATGGGTTTAATGGAATAGAAATAATAAAAACAAGGATAGTTGTTTAACTATTTATTGAACGTAATTATAACATTTGTGGCGTCTAATTGAAACTTGATTACAACTAATGTTAATGAAGAGGATGCTGAAGTTAACTGTTAGTTACTCTCTATCTTTTTTTTCACTTAATGGTGAATCTGAGATCTGGAAGCTGAGCAGTTTGAATGCAGTCTCGAACTTCAAATTCTTGTCAGATTGGGCTGGTGTGTTCTGGCATCTCTGGAATTTCGGACATCCTATGGGTATAGAAACATATGGTAAGACTTAACGGAGAAGTTTAAACAAGTCATGCCTATTAGTATTGGTATAATAAGTTGATAGACACATTTTTTTTTTAGATATTTGTCATTTGAAGGTAGCCTGGCATTTCCTAATGCTAATTATCTTTTCAGTACTGTATATACACTTGAGTATAAACTGAGGTTTTCACCATCAATCCCCCAATATTGTTTCAGAGGATGTGGAAAAGAAGCGGATCTCCAACACTGTTGGTGGACTTGCAGAGAGGTACACAAAATATGGACAGACTGCTACAACCTAATCAACGATCTACTATATACCACACGACCTCCGGACCTCTGGACAGCTCTATTTGATAAGGCACCCAGGAATTAACCTACCCACCAGGCAACAATAATCTCTAGCATCTGTGCAGCAACTCATTGTATAATTGCCTCAACATGGAAACAACCAGCCCCAACTAGACCACAATTAATAAACAAAATATGGTGGATATGCCAAAACCCACTAATGACCCAGTCCCTGAAAGGAACAATGAAAACATTGGATAAAATCTGGACCCCTTGGCTGTGGAAGATGGAAAATAACCAAAACATTTCTCTCGACTAACTCCCATTTTCATCCCCCCTCACAAATAAGAGCCTGTTAACAACACAGTATAAATAAACCCCGGGCAGACCTTTCTAATGGCCCATGAAAATTATAAGATTAAAAAGAAAAATGATGATCAACCTGTGTTTATTTTTCTTTTTTATTTCTTTGTTAGAATCACAGTATAGAAATGTTATAAAAGTTCCAACGCTAATATTTCTATGCTTTTCTATGTAACCTACATTGTATAAGTATGGTTGATTACTATATTTTATATATATTCAATGTTTATAGGATTTATGTACAAAGACTATGATATTCATATCAAAGCTGAAGAGGAAATATTATTTATAAAAATGCAAAATAAACCAGAAACGATTTTAAAAATAAAAATGATGTTTTCACGTTTTAAAAATAGCCTGAAAACCAAACCTCTGTTTATACTTAAATCAATCACTTACCTTTTCAGTAATCCAGCGGCTGCTCGCTCTGCATCCTCTGTTCTGCTAGCTGAGTTAACTAGTAAACAGTGAACTTGGGGGGATCGTGGGGATGAGGAGGGGAGAGGAGACGGTAATCTCTGCAGTCATCCCTGCAGTGGCAATTTCGGCCACTGCAGATATTTGGAAACTACAAGTCCCAGCAACTAAAGCATGCTGTGAGTTGTAGTTTTCAAATATCTGGGGTGCCAATGAATGTGGGTTACTCTATGGGATTAGTGTCTATTTAAAGGGTATGTCTATTCACCAAAATCAAAATTTTTTTTTTTTCATTATAAGGTAGTACCCATCCCCAGAAGCCTTTTCCTGCCTTTCTTTTGAAAAAATTCCATTCCCTACCTTTGCAGCAGTCTCTAGAAGTTCCATTCGTTTTTGGGGGTGTGGCCTTAGCTGTGCTGGATAAGGAAGTGAGCTGATTACTAAATGAGGCTATTACCATGCGTTTTGGTCCCGCCCACTTGACCCTGTTTATGTAAACAAATCCTCTCCTGCATTGTCAGAAGTGTGTGTAAGTGTGTGTAAGTGTGTGTGTGTGTGTGTGTGTGTGTGTGTGTGTGTGTGTGTCGGACTGCCTGCTATTGGGAAGGCAGCAGGATGAATATTCAATGTGCCAAGAGGATCTTACAGCACATACATCGGACAAACAGGGGCACACAGACAAAATCCAGAAAAGGTACCATGCATATTTAAATGGGCTCTTTTACTTTTGGCAATGTTAATTTTTCAAGTGGACATACCCTTTAAAGGGCAACTAATGCCTCGAAACAATACTGGATCAGGATGATCGTATCTATTTTTAAAAAGATTGCCTTCTGATTTAGTATTGTTTTGAGGGTTTAGTTGCCTTTCAAATGGACAGCAGAATTCCCATACAGTAGTACCATACAGTAATAGCCACACTTGATTCGACTATTACTGTATTGGACTACAGTCAGCTTGTACATTTTACACTCCATATTATTGTAAATATTATCATTATGTGACTTTATCAGACTAATTAAGGTAACAAAGCTTATCCTATTGTATGTTTATCTATGAAAGGCACTATAGAGTATAAGTGGGCCTTTACCCAAAATGTAAGATAATTAGAACCCAAAATGATGACCATTAAGGGGGATCAATTCTAGATACTGGAGGAACTATTGTATTTCCACACAAGAGGAAAATAATTTCAATCAAATGAAAATGATTTTAGTATTAATCAGCTAACTGTGCA
>JAACNH010001438.1:53155-76299 GCA_019447015.1 Hymenochirus boettgeri | reverse complement strand
TTGTTACAGACAGAATCCGTCTATAACCAGTGTGTACAGACAGCCATCCCGTCTATAACCAGTGTTACAGAACGCCCCGTCTATAAAGAGTGTTACAGACAGCCCCCCGTCTATAACCAGGGTTCAGACAGCCCCCCGTCTATAACCATTGTTACAGACAGCCTCCCGTCTTAACCAGTGTTACAGACAGACCCCCATCTATTACATGTGTTAAGACAGCCCTCAGACATAATTAGTGTTACAGACAGCCCTCCATCTATAACCATTGTTACAAACAGCCCTCCATCATTACCAGTGTACAGATAGCCCTCGTCTAAAATTGGTGTACAGACAGCCCCCACCTATAATCAGTGTTACAGACAGCCCTCTGTCATAACTATTGTTACAGACAGCCCTCCATCTATATTAGTGTTACAGATAGCCCTCCATCTATAATTAGTGTTACAGACAGTCCTCCATCATACCCAGTGTTACAGACAGTCCTCCATCTATAACCAGTGTTACAGACAGCCCCCATCTATAACCAGTGTTACAGACAGCCTCCCATCTATAACCAGTGTTACAGACAGACCCCCATCTATGACAGGTATTACAGAAAGCCCCCCATCCAACTGATGTTACAGTCAGCCCCCCATCTATAACCAGTGTTACAAACAGCCCTCCATCTATAACCAGTGTTATAGACAGCCCTCCATCTATAACCAGTGTTACAGACAGCCTCCCATCTATAACCAGTGTTACAGACAGACCCCCATCATGACAGGTATTACAGAAAGCCCCCCATCCATAACTGATGTTACAGTCAGCGCCCCCCATCTATAACCAGTGTTACAGACAGCCCCCCGTCTATAACCAGTGTTACAGACAGAATCCCGTCTATAACCAGTGTTACAGACAGCCTCCCGTCTATAACCAGTGTTACAGAAAGCCCCCGTCTATAACGAGTGTTACAGACAGCCCCCGTCTTAACCAGTGTTCAGACAGCCCCCCGTCTATAACCATTGTTACAGACAGCCTCCCGTCTATAACCAGTGTTACAGACAGACCCCATCTATTAAAGTGTTACAGACCGCCTCAGACTATAATTAGTGTAAGAGCCTCCTCTCTAACCCATTGTTACAAACAGCCCTCCATCTATTACCAGTGTTACAGATAGCCCTCTGTCTAAAATTTGTGTTACAGACAGCCCCCACCTATAATCAGTGTTGACAGACAGCCCTCTGTCTAAACTATTGTTACAGACAGCCCTCCATCTATAATTAGTGTTACAGATAGCCCTCCATCTATAATTAGTGTTACAGACAGTCCTCATCTATACCCAGTGTTACAGACAGTCCCATCTATAACCAGTGTTACAGACAGCCCCCATCTATAACCAGTGTTACAGACAGCCTCCCTCTATAACCCGTGTTACAGACAGACCCCCATCTATGACAGGTATTACCGAAAGCCCCCATCCATAACTGATGTTAAGTCAGCCCCCCATCTAACCAGTGTTACAAAACAGCCCTCCATCTATAACCAGTGTTATAGACAGCCCTCCATCTATAACCAGTGTTACAGACAGCCCTCCATCTAAAGCAGTGTACAGATAGACCTCAGTCTTATTAGGTGTACAGACAGCACTCCATCTATAACCAGTGTTACTACAGCTATCCATCTATTACCAGTGTTACAGATAGCCCTCCATCTATAATTAGTGTTACAGACAGTCTCCACCTATAACCAGTGTTACAGACAGCCCTCCATCTATTACCAGTATTACAGACAGCCCTCCATCTGTAATTTGTTACAGACAGCCCTCCGTCTTTACCAGTGTTACAGACATCCTCTGTCTATAATTGTGTTACAGAAGCCCTCCATCTATAACCAGTGTTACAGACAGCCTTCCATCTATAATTAGTGTTACAGTCAGCGCTATCTATAACCAGTGTTACAGACAGACCCATCTATAACCAGTGTTACAGACAGCCGTCCATCTATAACCAGTGTTACAGACAACCGTCCATCTAAACCAGTGTTACTTTATGCTAAGCTTGTGTCTTCTTTCCACTCAAATTGCTACTGGAAACAGACATCCATCTATAACCAGTATTACAGGACAGCACACCAACCAGTATAACCAGTGTTACAGACAGCCCCGCCATCTATAACCAGTGTTAAAGACCGAAACCGTCTATAACCAGTGACACAAAACGTCATCACCATTTCAACACGGATTATGGACACACACCTTGACCATGACAATACGACAGAACAGGATATCACCAAGTCTGATAAAAAGTGTAAAGAAAGAACCAGTATATAAACCATAACTGATGTTACAGTCAGCCCCCCATCTATAACCAGTGTTACAAACAGCCCTCCATCTATAACCAGTGTTATAGACAGCCCTCTGTCTAAATTGTGTACAGACAGCCCCCACCTATAATCATGTTTACAGACAGCCCTCTGTCTATAACTATTGTTACAGACAGCCCTCCATCTATAATTAGTGTTACAGATAGCCCTCCATCTATAATTAGTGTTACAGACAGTCCTCCATCTATACCCAGTGTTACAGACAGTCCTCCATCTATAACCAGTGTTACAGACAGCCCCATCTTAACACAGTGTTACAGACAGCCCCCATCTATAACCAGTGTTACAGACAGACCCCCCATCTATGACGGTATTACAGAAAGCCCCCCATCCATAACTGATGTTACAGTCAGCCCCCCATCTATAACCAGTGTTACAAACAGCCCTCCATCTATAACCAGTGTTATAGACAGCCCTCCATCTATAACCAGTGTTACAGACAGCCTCCCATCTATAACCAGTGTTACAGACAGACCCCCATCTATGACAGGTATTACAGAAAGCCCCCCATCCATACCTGATGTTACAGTCAGCCCCCCATCTATAACCAGTGTTACAGACAGCCCCCCGTCTATAACCAGTGTTACAGACAGAATCCTGTCTATAACCAGTGTTACAGACAGCCTCCCGTCTATAACCAGTGTTACAGAAAGCCCCGTCTATAACGAGTGTTACAGACAGCCCCCCGTCTATAACCAGTGTTCAGACAGCCCCCCGTCTATAACCATTGTTACAGACAGCCTCCCGTCTATAACCAGTGTTACAGACAGACCCCCATCTATTACATGTGTTACAGACAGCCCTCAGACTATAATTAGTGTTACAGACAGCCCTCCATCTATAACCATTGTTACAAACAGCCCTCCATCTATTACCAGTGTTACAGATAGCCCTCTGTCTAAAATTTGTGTTACAGACAGCCCCCACCTATAATCAGTGTTACAAACACCCTCTGTCTATAACTTTTGTTACAGACAGCCCTCCATCTATAATTAGTGTTACAGATAGCCCTCCATCTATAATTAGTGTTACAGACAGTCCTCCATCTATACCCAGTGTTACAGACAGTCCTCCTCATATACCAGTGTACATACAGCCCCCCTGCTATAACCGTGTTACAGACAGCCTCCCTCTATAACCATTGTTTTCAGACAGACCCCCCATCTATGACAGGTATTACAGAAGCCCCCCATCCATAACTGATGTTACGTCAGCCCTCCATCTATAACCGGTGTTACAGACAGCCCTCCATCTATAACCAGTGTTACAGACAGCCCTCCATCTATAAGCAGTGTTACAGATAGCCCTCAGTCTATAATTAGTGTTACAGACAGCACTCCATCTATAACCAGTGTTACATACAGCTATCCATCTATTACCAGTGTTACAGATAGCCCTCTGTCTATAATTAGTGTTACAGATAGCCCTCCATCTATAATTAGTGTTACAGATAGCCCTCCATCTATAATTAGTGTTACAGACAGTCCTCCATCTATAACCAGTGTTACAGACAGCCCTCTATCTATTACCAGTATTACAGACAGCCCTCCATCTGTAATTTGTTACAGACAGCCCTCCGTCTTTTACCAGTGTTACAGACATCCCTCTGTCTATAATTTGTGTTACAGACAGCCCTCCATCTATAACCAGTGTTACAGACAGCCTTCCATCTATAATTAGTGTTACAGTCAGCGCTTCATCTATAACCAGTGTTACAGACAGACCCCATCTATAACCAGTGTTACAGACAGCCGTCCATCTATAACCAGTGTTACAGACAACCGTCCATCTATAACCAGTGTTACTTTATGCTAAGCTTGTGTCTTCTTTCCCACTCAAATTGCTACTGGAAACAGACATCCATCTATAACCAGTATTACAGACAGCCCCCCATCTATAACCAGTGTTACAGACAGCCCGCCATCTATAACCAGTGTTACAGACAACCGTCCATCTATAACCAGTGTTAGAGACAGCCCCACATCTAAAACCAGTGTTACAGACAGCCCTCATCTATAACTAGTGTTACAGACAGCCTCCATCTATAACCAGTGTTATAGACAGCCCCCATCTATAACCAGTGTTACAGACAGCCCCCATCTATAACCAGCGTTACAGACAGCCCCCCATCTATAACCAGTGTTACAGACAGCCCTCTAACACTGGTTATAGATGGAGGGCTGTCTGTAACACTGGTAATAGATGGAGGGCTGTCTGTAACACTGATTATAGATGGAGGGCTGTCTGTAACACTTGTTATAGATGGAGGGCTGTCTGTAACACTGATTATAGATGGAGGTCTGTCTGTAACTGATTATAGATGGAGGGCTGTCTGTAACACTGGTTATAGATGGAGGGCTGTCTGTAACACTGGTTATAGATAGAGGGCTTTCTGTAACACTTGTTATAGATGGGGGGGGCTGTCCGAAACACTGGTTCTAGATGGGGGCTGTCTGTAACACTGGTTATAGATGGGGGCTGTCTGTAACACTGGTTATAGATGGGGGGCCTGTCTGTAACACTGGTTATAGATGAGGGCTGTCTGTAACACTGGTTGTAGATGAGGGCTGTCTGTAACACTGGTTTTAGATGGGGGGCTATCTGTAACACTGGTTATAGATGGACGGCTGTCTGTAACACTGGTTTTCTAGGATTGGGTCTGTCTGTAACACTGGTTATAGATGGGGTCTGTCTGTAACACTGGTTATAGATGAAGCGCTGACTGTAACACTAATTATAGACGGAAGGCTGTCTGTAACACTGTTATAGATGGAGGGCTGTCTGTAACACAAATTATAGATAGGGATGTCTGTAACACTGGTAATAGACGGAGGGCTGTCTGTAACAAATTACAGATGAAGGGCTGTCTGTAATACTGGTAATAGATGGAGGGCTGTCTGTAACACTAATTATAGATGGAGGGCTATCTCTAACACTAATTATAGATGGAGGGCTATCTGTAACACTAATTATAGACGGAGGGCTATCTGTAACACTGGTAATAGATGGATAGCTGAATGTAACACTGGTTATAGATGGAGGGCTGTCTGTAACACTAATTATAGACTGAGGGCTGTCTGTAACACAAGTAATAGATGGAGGGCTGTCTGTAACACTGGTTATACAGTACATGGAGGACTGCCTGTAACACTAATTATAGATATAGGGCTGTCTGTAACACTGCTTATAGATGGAGGGCTGTCTGTAACACTGGTTATAGATGGAGGGCTGTCTATAACACTGGTTATAGATGGAGGGCTATTTGTAACACTGGTTATAGATGGGGGGCTGACTGTAACATCAATTATGGATGGGGGGCTGTCTGTAATACTGGTCATAGATGGGGGTCTGTCTGTAACACCGGTTATAGATGGGGGCTGTCTGTAACAGCGGTTATAGATGGGTGGCTGTCTGTAACACTGGTTATAGATGGAGGGCTGTCTGTAACACTGGTTATAGATGGAGGACTGTCTGTAACACTGGTTATAGATGGGGGGCTGTCTGTAACACTGGTTATAGATAGGGGCTGTCTGTAACACTGGTTATAGATGGGGGCTGTCTGTAACACTGGTTATAGTTGGAGGCTGTCTGTAACACTGGTTATAGATGAGGGCTGTCTGTTACACTGGTTATAGATGAGGGCTGTCTGTAACACTGGTTTTAGATGGGAGGCTGTCTGTAACACTGGTTATAGATGAGGGCTGTCTGTAACACTGGTTATAGATGGACGGCTGTCTGTAACACTGGTTATAGATGGACGGCTGTCTGTAACACTGGTTATAGATGGGGGCTGTCTGTAACACTGGTTATAGATGGGGGCTGTCTGTAACACTGGTTATAGATGGAGGATGGCTGGTCTGTAATCACTGGTTTTAGTGGTAGGCTTCTGTACACTGGTTATAGATGGAGGGCTGTCTGTACCACTGGTTATAGATGGAGGCTGTCTTGTAACATGGTATATAGATGAGGGGGTTCTAGTAACACTGGTTGTAGATGAGGCTGTCTTGTACACGGTTTTTAGAGGGGGGCTGATCGATAACACTGGTTATAGATGGACGGCTGGTCCTTAACACTGGTTATTCGATGGATTGGGTCTGTCTGGTACCACTGGTTTTAGATGGGTGGGTCCTTGAACACTGGTATATAGATGAAGCGCCTGACTGTAACACTATTATAGACGGAAGGCTTCTGTAACACGGGTATAGATGGAGGGCTTCCTGTAACACAATTAATCGGGATGTCTTAACACGGTAATAGACGGATGGCTGTCTGCAACAAATTACAGATGGAAGGGCTGTCGTAATACTGGTAATAATGAGTGGGGGGGCTGTCGTACACCCTGGTTATAGATGGGGCCTGTCCTGTAACACTGATTATAGATGGAATGGCTTCTGGTAACACTTTTCATAGATGAGGGCTGATTCATGTACACCCTTTTAATAAAAATAGGGGCTGTATGTACCCCACACCTGGTATAGATGGAGGCTGTCTGTACACTGTCTTATAATGACTGGCTGTCTGTAACACAAAGTTATAGATGGGGGCTGTCTGTAACACGTGTTATAGATGGGGGCCTGTCTGTAAACACTGGTTATAGATGGAGGCTGTCTGTAACACTGGTTATAAGTGAGGGCTGTCTGTTGACTGGTTATAATGGGGCTGTCTGAACTGTTTTTATGGCTGGAGGGCTGTCCTTACACTGTTCATAGATGGTGGTCTGTCTGTAACTGACCGTTATAGATGGGCTGCTGTCACACGGTTTAGATGGTGGCTGTCTGTAACACTGTTTATAGTGGAGGTCTGTCCTGTAACTGGTTTGGGGCTGTCTGACGTAAGGGGGGGCTGTCGGTAACACTGGTTATAGATGGAGCTGTCTGTATACACTGGTTATAGATGGATGGCTGTCTGTAACACTGGTTATATATGAGGTTACCGGTTTAGTGGCTGCTGTCCTGGTATAGAGACGCTGTCTGACGGTTTATAGATGGGCTGATGACACTAGCGTAAGGCTGTCTTAACACGGTATAGATGGAGGCTGTCTGCTAACACTGGTATAGACGAGTGGACTGTCTGTTAACATGTTTAATGACGGAGTCTGTCTGCAACAAATGTACATATTGATGGCGTCTGTATACTGGTAATAGATGGAGGGCTGTCTGTACCACTGTTATAGCTGGGGCTGTCTGTAACACTGGTTTAGATGGGGCTGTCCTGTAAACACTGTTCTAGATGAGGGCTGTCTGTTAAACGGGTTTTAGAATTGGGCCTGTCTCTAACACTGGTTATAGATGGACGGTTTGTCTTAACACTGGTTACTGATGGCCGGCTGTCTGTAACACTGGTTATAGATGGGGTCCTGTCTGTACCACTGTTTATATATGAGCGCTGACTGTAACACTAATTAATAGATGGAAGGCTTTCTGAACACGTGTTATAGATGGAGGGCTGTTCTGTAACACCAATTATAGACAGAGGGATGTCCTGTAACCTGGTCAAAGCCACGACGGAGTGCGCTGTAACAAATTACAAGATGGAGGGCTGTCTGTAATCCGTGTGTAATAGCTAGAGGGCCTTTCTGTAACACTGGTTATAGATGGAGGACTGTCTGTAAACCTAATTATAGATCGGAGGGCTATCTGGGTTACACTAATTATAGATGAGGCCATCTGTAACACTAATTATAAGACAGAGGGCTATCTGTTTAACACGGTAATATAATGGATAGCTGGTATGTAACACTGTTTATAGATGGATCTGACTGTACACTAATTAATCGACTACGGGCTATCTTAACACTGCTTTATAGAAAGAATAAAACAAATGTAGGGCTGTCCTGTAACACTGGTTTCTAGATGGAGCTGTCTATAACACCCGGTATTATAGATGGAGGTCTCTGTTGTAACACTGTTATAGTGGGGGGCTGACTGTAACATCAGTTATGGATGGGGGCTGTACTGTAATACCGGTCATAGGATGTGGGTCTGTCTGTAACACTGGTTATAGATGGAGGCTTGTCCCTGTAACACTGGTTTCTAGATGGACGGACTGTCGGTAAACACTGGTATGATGGAGGACTTTCTGTAAACCAACCAATTATAGATGGGAGCTATCTGTAACACTAATTATAGTTGGAGGGCTTCTTACATCTTTCTAGACAGAGGGCTTTTGTACCACGGATTATAGGTGGGGGCCTGTCTGTAACACAAATTTTAGACAGAGGTCTATCTGTACCTGGTAATCAACAAAACAGATGGTAGGGCTGTTTGTAACAATGGTTCTAGATGGAGGGCTTCTGGTAACACTAATTATAGACTTAGGGCTGTCTGTAAACGAACAATTAATTATTGAGGGCTTTTGTAACAACTGGTTTATAAAGGGAGGTCTGTCTGTACCACTAATTTAGTCTGAGCTGTCTTTAACACATGTATAGATTGGGGTCTGTCTTTAACACTGGTAGAGACGATGACCTGTCTGTAACATGGTTAGAGATGGGGGCTGTCTGAACACTGTTAGCGACGGGGCTGTCTGGAACACTCGTTATAGACGGGGGCTGTCTGTACCTGTGATAGATAGGGGGCTGTCTGTAACACTGGTTATAGACAGAGACTCTGTCTGTAACATGGTTATAGATGGAGGGCTGCTGTAACACTGGTTATAGATGACGGGCTGTCTTAACACTGATATGATGGAGGTATGTCTGGTACCTGATTATAGATGGAGGGCTCTGTACACTTGTTATAGATGAAGAGCTGTCTGAACACTGGTTATAGATGATGTCTGTCTGTAACACGGGTTAACGATGGAGAGGCTGTCGGTAACACTGGGTTATAGATAGAAGGCTGTCTGTAACCCTGGTTATAGTGGGGGCTTCTGTACCACGGTTATACATGCGGCTGTCTGTAACACGGTTATAGATGGGGTCTGTCTGTAACTGGGTTCTAGAGAACGCGAACTGTAACACTAATTTATAAAGGAAGGCTGCTGTAACCCTGGTTTCGATGGGAGGGGCTGTCCCTGTAGCACAGCAAATTAATACTAGACAGAGGGCTTCCTGTAACCTTGGTAATGAGAGAGGAGGGGCTGTCTGGGGCTGTCTCTGGGTCCTGGTTAAAAGGCTAAAACAATTAACAGCTGGAGGGCTGTCTGTAATACTGGAAATAATGGAGGACTGTCCTGTACACTGGTTATAGATGTATGACTGTCTGTAACCTAATTATAGATGGAGGGCTATCTGTAACACTAATTATAGAATGGAGGGCTGTCTGTACCAATATATTATGACGAGGACTATCCTTCGCTCTATCTTTAACCACTGGTAAATAAAGATATAGACGCGACGGGCTGTTTGTTTAACACTGGTTATACGATGGCGGAGCTGTCTGTGGTCTTGTACACATAATTATATAATAATGATAGACTGGGGGCTGTTCCTGATTTAAATACAGTAAAAATAGATAGGGAGGGCTGTTTTGTAACCTGTTTATAAAATGGAGGTGCTGTCTGTAGACACTAATTATTTCTAAATGGGTGGTCTGTTTTCCTGGTAAACCCTGTAATAGATGGGGATCTTCTGTCTTGTAAACCCAGTTATAGATGGGGGGGGCTGTCTGTAACATTGGTATAGATGGGGCTGATCTGGTACAGTGGTTATAGATGGGGGGCGTGTGGTCTGTAAAACCACCCGTTATAGATGGGGGCTGGTCTGTGAAAAAACACTGACTGTTTATAAGAAGGACTGGAGGCTGTTCTGTAACACTGGTTTATAGATGGAGGGCCTGACTGTTTGTCCACTGTTAACATACAACCTGGTTATAGATGGGTGGCTGGTCCTGTAACACTGATTAATAGGAATGGAGTCTGTTGTCCGTGTAACTGATATATAAGATGGAGGGCTGCTTGGGGTCCTGTTAAACACGTGTTTTATAAGATGGAGGGCTGTCTGGTAACACTGGTTATATAGATGGAGGGCTTTCCCTCCTGTAACTGGGTTTATAGATAGAGGGGGCCATGTCTCACACTGTTATAAGATGGGGTGCTGTCTGTAACACTGGTTATAATATGGGGTGCTGTCGTAACACTGGTTATAGTGGGGCTTTCTGGTAACACTGGTTATAAGATGTGGGGCTGTCCTGTGTAACGGCTTATAGATATAGGGCTGTCCTTTAAAAAAATGCGTATAGATGGAGAGGCTGGGTCTGTAAAACACGACTACATCTCACTGCTGGGGTTAAAAAAAAAAACTATCTGGTGTTTAAAAAAAATAACAAATAGATGGGAGGGCGTCATAACCTGGTTATGATGGAGGGCCTTTTTGTCACACTGGTTATATATGGGGGGCTGACTGTACCAATCATTATTGATGGGGGGCTGGCTTTAATACTGGTCATAGATGGGGGCTGTTTTGTACACCGGTTATAGATGGCTTGTTTGTAACATACGGTTATAGATGGTGGCTGTCTTTAACACTGGTTATAGACATGGCTGTCTGTAACCGGGTTAAGATGGGGGCTTCTGTAACACTGTTTATAATGGAGGACTGTCTGTAACACTGGTTTTTTATAGATGGAGTGACTGTCCCTGAAACACTTAATTTAGATGGATGGCTATCTGTAACATAATTCTAGAGGAGGGCTTTCCTTTAACAATCATTATAGACAGAGGTATCTTAACCCTGGTAAGAGATGGACGGCTGTCTTGTCACACTAATTAATAGATTGAGGGCTGCTCTGTAACACAGTAACATTAGATGAGGGCTGTTTGTACCACTTGGTTTATAAATGGAGGGCTGTTTGTTAAACCAAGGTATATCTGGAGGGCCTGTTGTACCACAGTAAATAGATGGAGGTCTGTCTGGTAACCCACCGTTTTAAAATGGGGGGGGCGTCTGTAACACTGGTTATAGATGGGGGCTGTCGGTACGTGTTTATAGATGGGTTCTGTCTGTAACACCGGTTATAATGTGGGGCTGAGCCTGAAACACTAATTATAGACTGAGGGCTGTCTGTACCACAAGTAATAGATGGGAGGGCGGTTTGTAACACTGGTTATAAATGGAGGGTCTGTCTGTAACACTAATTATAGTCTTAGGGCTGTCGTAACACATGTAAATAGAAAGGGGTCTGTCTGTAACAACCGGCTATAGAGGGGGGGCTGTCTGTAAACACTGGTTATAGGATGAGGGCTTGTCCTTGTACAGTGTTTTAATATTTAGATGGGGGGGCTGTCTGTAACACCCGGTTATAAAGATGGGGGGCTGTCTGTAACACGGTTAATAAGGGAGTCTTCTGTAACATGTTTATAGATGAGACTGTACTGTAACACTTGTATAGATGAGGGGCTGTCTGTACACGATTATAGATGGAGGTCTGTACTGTAACTAATTATAGAGGAGGGCTGTCCTGTACAGTTGTTATAATGGAGAGCTGTCTGTAACATGGTTTAGATGGTCGGGTCTGTTCCTGTAACACTGGTTATAGATGGAGGCCTGTCTGTAACACCTGTTATAGATAGGGCTTCCTGTAACACAACTGGTTTTTAGATGTGGTCGTCTGTAACACTGGGTTATAGATGGTTGGCTGTCTGTACACTGTTGTTAAGATGGACCGTCTGTCTGTTACCGGTTTAGATGGGTCTGTCTGTAACACTGGTTTATAGATAGAGGCTGTCTGTAACATGGTTTATAGATGGGGGCATGTCTGTAACAATGGGTTATAGATGGGGGCGTGTCCGTTAACACTGTTCTAGATGGAGGCTGTCTGTACACTGGTTATAGAATGAATGGCTTGTTGTACACTGGTTTTAGATGTGGGGCTGTCTGTAACACTGGTTTCTATGATGGGTGGCTGTCTGTACACTGGTTTCTCGATGGAGGCTGTCTTTTAACCACCTGGTTTAGATGGGGTCGTCTGTAACACTGGTTTATAATGAAAGCGCTACTGTAACACTAATTATAGATGGAGGCTGTCTAACACTGGTTATAGTGGCGGCTTCTGTAATACACAAATTAATAACGAGGGATGTCTGTAACACGGGGTAATAACGGAGGGCTGTCCTGTAACAACTTACAGAATGAGGGCTGTCCGTCATACGGGAATATATGGAGGACTGTCTGTAACACTGGTTATAGATGGAGGACTGTCTGTAACACTAATTATAGAGGGGGCTATCTGTAACACTAATTATAGATGGAGGGTGTCTGTAACAATAATGATAGATGGAGTGGCTGTCTGTAACATTGGTTAATAAGGTGGGCTTTCTGTAACACAAATGATAGATACAGAGGGCTATCTGTAACACTGGTAATAGAATGGAGGGCTGTTGTAAACACTGGTTATAGATGGAGGGCGTCTGTAACACTACTTATAGACCTGAGGGCTGTCCTGGTAATACAAGTAATAAATGAGGGCTGTTTGTAACACTGGTTATCAATGGAGGGCTGTTTCTGTAAACTAATTAAATAAGTCCTGAGGGCTGTCCTGTAACACATGTACTATGATGGGGTCTGTCCTGTACACCGGTTATAGATGGGGGGCTGTCTGTACCTGGTTACTATGGGGCTGTCTGTAACAGTGGTTTATAGATGGGGGGCTGTCTGTAACGACCGGTTATAGATTTGGTCTGTCTGTAACACTGGTTTAAAGACAGACGGGAGGCTTTGTCGCTGTACCTGGTTATAGATGGAGGGCCTTGTCTGTACACTGGTTATAGACGGGGCTGTCTGTAACCATGATAATGATGGAGGTCTGTCTGTAACTGATTAATATGAAATTGACGGGCTGTCCGTAACAAAAACACTGATTATAGGATGTAGGTCGGTCTGTAACTGATTAAGATGGAGGGCTTCTGTAACACTTGTTCTGATGGGAGCTGGCTGTAACACTTGTTATAGGATGGAGGGCTGTCCTGTAACACTGGTTATAGATGGAGAGCTGTCTTAAACTGGTTATAGATGGAGGGCTGCTGTACACACTGGTTATGATGGGGCTGTTGGTACACTGTTTTTTTTTTTTTTATAGATGGGGGCTGTCTGGACACGGTTTTTAAGATGTGGGGCTGCCTGTAACACTTTTGTATAGATGGATTCCGTGGGTGGGGGGTGGGGGGGGGGGGGGGGGGGGGGGGAGGGTGTCTGTACCACTGTGTTATAATGGACGGCTTGTCTGTCACACTGGTTTATAGATGGGTCCCTGTCCTGTAACACTGTTATAGTATGACGCGCTGACTGTAACCGAATTATAGCTGACAGGCTGTCTGTAACACTGGTTATATATTAGGGCTGTCTGTACCAAAAAAAAATAACAAAGTAAAAGTAAAAAAAAAAAAAAAAACAAAAAAACAAAAAAAAAAAATACAGATTAACAAACACAAATTATAGCAATAGGGCTGTCTGTAACACTGGGTAATAACCGAGGACTGGTTATAGATGGGGGCTGTCTGTAACACTGGTTATAGATGGAGGCTGTCTGTAACACTGGTTATAGATGAGGGCTGTCTGTTACACTGGTTATAGATGAGGGCTGTCTGTAACACTGGTTTTAGATGGGAGGCTGTCTGTAACACTGGTTATAGATGGACGGCTGTCTGTAACACTGGTTATAGATGGAGGCTGTCTGTAACACTGGTTATAGATGAGGGCTGTCTGTAACACTGGTTATAGATGAGAGGGCTTCCTGTAACACTGTATAGATGGAGGCTTGTCTGTAAACCTGGTATAGATGGGGGCTGTCTGTATCACTTGTTATAGATGGAGGGCTGTGCCTGTAACCGATTATAGATGGAGGTCTGTCTGTACCTGATTATAGATGGAGGGTGTCCGTAACACTGGTTATAATGGAGGGCTGTCTGTAACACTGGTTATAGATAGAGTGGCTTTCTGTACACTTGTTATAGATGGGGGGGGCTGTCCGAAAGCGCCCACACTGGTTCTAGATGGGCTGTCTGTACACTGTTATAGATGGGGGCTGTCTGTAACACTGGTTATAGATGGAGGCTGTCTGTAACACTGGTTATAGATGAGGAGGGCTGTCTGTAACACTGGTTGTAGATGAGGGCTGTCTGTACACTGGTTTTAGAAGGGGGGCTATCGTAACACTGGTTATAGATGGACGGCTGTCCTGTAACACTGGTTTAGGATGGGTCTGTCTGTAACACTGGTTTTAGATGGGGGGTCCTGTCTGTAACACTGGTTATAGATGAAGCGCCTGACTGTAACACTAATTATAGACGGAAGGCTGTCTGTACACTGGTATAGATGGAGGCTGTCTGTAACACAAATTAACGGGATGTCTTTAACACGGTAATAGAACGGAGGGCTGTCTGTAACAAATTACAGATGGAGGGCTGTCTGTAATACTGGTAATAGATGGAGGGCTGTCTGTAACACTGGTTAAAGATGGAGTACTGTCTGTAACACTAATTATAGATGGAGGGCTATCTGTAACACTAATTATAGACAGAGGGCTATCTGTAACACTGGTAATAGATGGATAGCTGTATGTAACACTGGTTATAGATGGAGAGCTGTCTGTAACACTAATTATAGACTGAGGGCTGTCTGTAACACAAGTAATAGATGGAGGGCTGTCTGTAACACTGCTTATAGATGGAGGGCTGTCTGTAACACTGGTTATAGAGGGAGGGCTGGTCTGTAACACTGGTTATAGATGGAGGGCTGTTTGTAACACTGGTTATAGATGGGGGGCTGACTGTAACATCAGTTATGGATGGGGGGCTGTCTCTAATACCGGTCATAGATGGGGGTCTGTCTGTAACACCCGTTATAGATGGGGGCTGTCTGTAACAGCGGTTTTAGATGGGTGGCTGTCTGTAACACTGTTTAAGTGGAGGTCTGTCTGTAAACTGGTTATATGGAGGGCTGTCTGTAACACTGGTTATAGATGGGGGGCTGTCGGTAACACTGGTTATAGATGGGGGCTGTCTGTAACACTGGTTATAGATGGAGGCTGTCTGTAACACTGGTTATAGATGAGGGCTGTCTGTAACACTGGTTTTAGATGGGGGGCTGTCTGTAACACTGGTTATAGATGGACGGCTGTCTGTAACACTGGTTATAGATGGGGGGCTGTCTGTAACACTGGTTATAGATGGAGGCTGTCTTTAACACTGGTTATAGATGAGGGCTGTCTGTAACAATGGTTATAGATGAGGGCTGTCTGTAACACTGGTTTTAGATGGGGGGGTTTCTGTAACATTGGTTATAGATGGACGGCTGTCTGTAACACTGGTTATAGATGGAGGCTGTCTGTAACACTGGTTATAGATGAGGGCTGTCTGTAACACTGGTTATAGATGACGGCTGTCTGTAAGCACTTGGTTTTAGATGGGGGGCTGTCTGTAAACACTGGTTTATGATGTAGTACGGCGGTAAACCTCGGTTATTACCCAGTGTTACAGACAGCCCTATTGCTATAATTTGTGTTTGTTAATCTGTATTTTTTTTTTTTGTTTTTTTGTTTTTTTTTTTTTTTTTACTTTTACTTTGTTATTTTTTTTTGGTACAGACAGCCCTAATATATAACCAGTGTTACAGACAGCCTGTCAGCTATAATTCGGTTACAGTCAGCGCGTCATACTATAACAGTGTTACAGGACAGGGACCCATCTATAAACCAGTGTGACAGACAAGCCGTCCATTATAACACAGTGGTACAGACACCCTCCCCCCCCCCCCCCCCCCCCCCCCACCCCCCACCCACGGAATCCATCTATACAAAAGTGTTACAGGCAGCCCCACATCTTAAAAACCGTGTCCAGACAGCCCCCATCTATAAAAAAAAAAAAAACAGTGTACCAACAGCCCCATCATAACCAGTGTGTACAGCAGCCCTCCATCTATAACCAGTTTAAGACAGCTCTCCATCTATAACCAGTGTTACAGGACAGCCCTCCATCCTATAACAAGTGTTACAGCCAGCTCCCATCAGAACAAGTGTTACAGAAGCCCTCCATCTTAATCAGTTACAGACCGACCTACATCCTATAATCAGTGTTTTTGTTACGGACAGCCCGTCAATTTCATATTAATCAGTTACAGACAGACCTCCATCATTATCATGGTTACAGACAGCCCCGTCTATAACCAGTGTACAGACAAGGCCCTCCATCTATAACCAGGTACAGCGACAAAGCCTCCCGTCTGTCTTTAAACCAGTGTTACAGACAGACCAAATCTATAACCGGTCGTTACAGACAGCCCCCCATCTATAAACCACTGTTACAGACAGCCCCATAGTAACCAGGTACAGACAGCCCCCCATCTATAACCGGTGTACAGGACAGACCCCATCATAGTACATGTGTTACAGGACAGCCCTCAGGACTTATTTAATTAGTTTACAGAAACAGCCCTCCATTGATAACCAGTGTTACAAACAGCCCTCATTTATTACTTGTATTACCAGGACAGCCCTCAGGTCTATAAGTAGTGTTACAGACGCCCTCCATCTATAACCAGTGTTTACAACAGCCCTCCATTCTATTACCAGTGTTACAGATAGCCCTCTGTATCTATCATTTGTGTTACAGAAAGCCCACCTTATTAACCAATGTTACAGACAGCCACTCCATCTATCATTATTGTTACAGACACCCTCCATCTATAATTAGTGTTACAGATAGCCCCCTCTATAATTAGTGTTACAGACAGTCCTCCATCTATAACCAGTGTTACAGACAGTCCTCCATATATTCCCGTATGACGGACAGCCCTCATTCTGTAAGTTGTTACAGGACAGCCCTCCGTTATTACCCCGTGTTACAGACATCCCTCGTTATTAATTTGTGTATTACAGAAGCCGCCACTATAACCAGTGTTAGACAGCCTCCATCTATAATTAGTGTTACAGTAGCGCTTTCATTATAAACCAGTGTTACAGACGACCCCATCTAAACCAGGTGGTTAAAAGACAGCCTCCATCGAGAAACCAGTGTACAGACAGCCACCCATCATAGAAACCAGTGTTACAGACAGCCCCACATCTAAAACCAGTGTACAACAAGCCATTCATTCTATAACCAGTGTACAGACAGCCTCCATCTAGAACAGTGTTAACGGACACGCCCCCATCTATAACCCATTGTTACAGACATGCCCCCATCTATAAACCATGTTACAGACAGCCTCTATCTATAAACCAGTGTTACAGACAGACCCATCTAAACCGGTAACAGACAGACGGTCCATCTTAACAACAGTGTACAGACAGCCAACCATCTATAACCCAGTGTTACAGACGACCACATCTAAAAACCAGTTGTGTTACAGGAAGCCCTATCTATAACAGGTGTTACAGACAGGCCTCCATCTATAACCAGTGTTACAGGAACAGACCCGACCATCTAAACCATGTTACAGACAGCTCTCCATTATAACAACTGTACAGGACAGCCCTCCTCTATAATTAGTTACAGTACAGACCTCCATCTATAATCGTGTACAGACAGCCCCTCATCTATACAAGTGTTACAGTACAGTCTCATCTATAAACATGTTACAGAAGACTCCCTTATTAACCGTGTTACAGACAGCCCCCCATCTTTATAACCGGGTGTTACAGACAGCCCCCCCATCTAAATATTAAAACACTGTACAAGGACAAGCCCTCATCCTATAACCAGTGTTTACAGACAGCCCCCCCTCTATAGCCGGTTGTTACAGACAGACCCCTTTCTATTTACATGTGTTACGACAGCCCTAAGACTATAATTAGTGTTACAGACAGACCCTCCATTTATAACCAGTGTTACAAACCGCCCTCCCATCTATTACTTGTGGTACAGACAGCCCTCAGTCTATAATTAGTGTTTCAGGCTCAGCCCCACATTATAACCGGTGTTACAGACAGAACCCATCTATAAACACGTACCGACAGCCCCCATCTATAACCAGTGTTACAGACGCCCCCCCCATTTTAAAACGGTGGGTTACCAGACAGACCTCCATCTATTTACTGTGGTACAACAGGCCCTCCAGATATACCTTGGTTTAACAAACAGCCCTCCATTTATAAACCAAGTGGTACAAACAGCCCTCATCTAATGTTACTGTGTTACAGAGCAGCCCTCAATCTATTAATTAGTGTGACAAGACAGCCGTCCATCTCTTACCAGGGTTAAGATACCTCTGTCTATAATGATTGTTAAAGGAAAGCCCTCCTCTAGAATTATGTTACAGATAGCCATCCATCTAAATTAAGTGTTTCAGGGACAGTCACTCCATCTATAAAAAACCAGTGTTACAGACAGTCCTCCATTATAAACAGTGTTACAGAAGCCCCCATCTTAACCCGGTTACAGACAGCCATGTCTATAACCAGTGTTAAAGACAGCCACCATCTATAACCGTATGTTACAAACAAGCCATCTATAACCGGTGTACAAAACAGCCCCCATCTATGACCAGTATTAAAGCCAGCCCCCCATCAATAATGATTGGTACAGTCAGCCCCCCATATATAACCAGTGTGACAAAAAGGCCCTCCATCATAACCAGGTTATGACGCCCTCCCATCTATTTGTTATTTTTTTTAAACACCAGATAGTTTTTTTTTTTAACCCCAGCAGTGAGATGTAGTCGTGTTTTACAGACCCAGCCTCTCCATCTATACGCATTTTTTTAAAGGACAGCCCTATATCTATAAGCCGTTACACAGGACAGCCCCACATCTTATAACCAGTGTTACCAGAAAGCCCCACTATAACCAGTGTTACGACAGCACCCCATATTATAACCAGTGTTACAGACAGCACCCCATCTTATAACAGTGTGAGACATGGCCCCCTCTATCTATAAACCCAGTTACAGGAGGGAAAGCCCTCCATCTATATAACCAGTGTTACCAGACAGCCCTCCATCTTATAAAACACGTGTTTAACAGGACCCCAAGCAGCCCTCCATCTTATATATCAGTTACACGGACAACAGACTCCATTCCTATTAATCAGTGTTACAGGACCAGCCACCCATCTATAACCAGGTTGTATGTTAACAGTGGACAAACAGTCAGGCCCTCCATCTATAAACCAGTGTTACAGAACAGCCTCCAGTCCTTCTTATAAACAGTCAGTGTTTTTTCACAGACCAGCCCCCATCTATAACGGGTGGTTTTACAGACCACACGCCCCCCATCTATAACCACTGTACCAGATCAGCCCCATCTATACCAATGTTACAGACAGCCCCCCCCATCTATAACTGGGTTTACAAGACAGAAGATCCCCATCTATTACAGGGTTTACCAGGAAAACAGACCACCCATTTAGAAATAATTAGTGTCTACAGACAGCACCTCCATTTTATAAACAGGTTACAAAACAGCCCTCCCTATCTATTTTTACTGTATTTAAATCAGGAACAGCCCCCAGTCTATCATTATTATATAATTATGTGTACAAGACCACAGACAGCTCCGCCATCGTATAACCAGTGTTAAACAAACAGCCCGTCGCGTCTATATCTTTATTTACCAGTGGTTAAAGATAGAGCGAAGGATAGTCCTCGTCATAATATATTGGTACAGACAGCCCTCCATTCTATAATTAGTGTTACAGATAGCCCTCCATCTATAATTAGGTTACAGACAGTCATACATCTATAACCAGTGTACAGGACAGTCCTCCATTATTTCCAGTATTACAGACAGCCCTCCAGCTGTTAATTGTTTTAGCCTTTTAACCAGGACCCAGAGACAGCCCCAGACAGCCCCTCCTCTCTCATTACCAAGGTTACAGGAAGCCCTCTGTCTAGTATTAATTTGCTGTGCTACAGGGACAGCCCCTCCCATCGAAACCAGGGTTACAGCAGCCTTCCTTTATAAATTAGTGTTACAGTTCGCGTTCTCTAGAACCCAGTTACAGACAGACCCCATCTATAACCGTGTTACAGACAGCCGCATGTATAACCGTGGTACAGAAGCCCCCACTATAACCAGGGTTACAGACAGCCTTCTATCTATAACCCAGTGTTACCGACAGCCTCTCCATCGTTAACCCGTGTTACAGACAGACATCATCTATAACCAGTGTTCAGACAGCTCTTCATCTATAACAAGTGTACAGAGCCCTCCATCTATAATCAGGTACCAGACATACCTCCATCATATCAGTGTTAAGACAGCCCGTCATCTATAACCAGTGTTACAGCAGCCCTCCATCTATAACCATGTTACAGACAGAGTCTCTGTCTATAACCAGTGTTACAGACAGCCCCCTATCTATCACAGGTACAGACAGCCCCCGTCTATAACGAGTGTTCCAGACAGCCCCGTCGCTAACAGTGTTCAGACAGCCCCCATCTCTAACCATGTTACAGACAGGTCATCGTCTCTACCAGTGTTAAAGACAGACCCCAATCTATACATGTGTTAAAGACAGCTCAGACTAAATTAGTGGTACAGACAGACCTCCCTTTATAAACCAGTTGTTACAAAAGCCCTCAATAATTAATTGTTCGTTTACAGACAGCCCTAAGTCTATAATTAGTGTTACCAGAAGCCCTCCATCTAGAACCATTGTTACAAACAGCCCTACCATCTGTTTTGTTGATTACCAGGTACAGATAGACCTCTGTCTAAAATTTGTGTTACAGACAGGCCCCCACCTATAATCCGTGGTACAAAAGCCCTCTGTCTAGAAAGATGTAAGAAGCCCTCCAACTATAATTAGTGTTACAGATAGCTCCCATCTATAATTGGTTGGTTTACAGAAAGTCCTCCATCATACCAGTGTTTACCGACAGTCCGTCCATCTAGAAACCAGTGTTACAGGGACAAGCCTCCATCTATAACCAGTGTTACAGACAGACCCACATCCTATGACCGGTATTACAGTACAGCCCCCATCCATAACTGATGTTACAGTCAGCCCCCCACTATAACAGTGTTACAACAGAGACCTCCATCTATAATACCGGGTGTTATAGACAGCTCCATCTAGAAACCAGTGTTACAGGACAGCCCTACATTTGTTTTATTCTTTCTATAAAGCAGTGTTAAGATAGCCCGTAGTCGATTAATTAGTGTACAGTCAGATCCATCTATAAACAGTGTTACATACCAGCTATCCATTATATTACCGTGTTAAACAGATAGCCCTCTGTCTTATAATTAGTGTTACAGATGGCCTCATCTATAATTAGTGTAACCCAGATAGCCCTCCGATCTATAATTAGGTTTACAGACAGTCCTCCATCTATAACCAGTGTTACAGAAAGGCCCTCTAGCTATTACACACGGATTACAGACAGCCCTCCATCTTGTAATTTGTTACAGCGCACTCCGTCGTGGCTTTGACCAGGTTACAGGACATCCCTCTGTCTATAATTGGTGTTACAGAACAGCCCTCCATCTATAACACGTGTTCAGAAAGCCTTCCATCTATTAATTAGTGTTACAGTCAGCGCTCATATATAAACAGTGGTACAGACAGGACCCCATCTATAACCAGTGTTACAGACAGCCGGCCATCAGTAACCAGTGTTAAGACAAACCGTCCATCTATAACCAGTGTTAGAGACAGGCCCAATTCTAAAACCCGTTTAACAGACAGCCCTCATCTAGAACAGTGTTTACAGGACAGCCCCATCTAAACCAGTGTTACAGACAGCCCCAGCTATAACAGTGGTACAGACAGCCCTCCATCTATTACCAGTATACAGACGCCATCAATATGTACATTTGTTGCAGACAGCCTCCGTCATCTAACAGTGTTAACAGACATCCCTCTGTCTATAATTTGTGTTGCAGACAGCCCTCCATCTATACCCGTGTTACAGACAGCCTTACGTCTAAATTAGTGTTCAGTCAGCGCTCATCTATAAACCAGGGTTACAGACAGACCCCCTTCTATAACCAGTGTTAGACAGCCATCCATCTATAACCCAGTGTTATACAGACAGCGTCCATCTATACCAGTGCTACGACAAGCCCCCCCTCTAAAAACCAGTGTACAGGACAGCCCTCATCTATAAACAGTGTTACAGACAGCCTCATGCAACCAGTGTGACAGCAGCCCATCTATAACCAGTTAAGACAGCACGCATCTATAACCAGTGGTAACACTGGTTATAGACGGGAGGCTGTCTGTAACAATGGTTATAGATGGGGGGCTGTCTGAACACTGGTTATAGACGGGGGCTGTCTGTAACACTCGTTATAGACGGGGGCTGTCTGTAACACTGGTTATAGATAGGGGGCTGTCTGTAACACTGGTTATAGACAGGACGCTGTCTGTAACACTGGTTATAGATGGAGGGCTGTCTGTAACACTGGTTATAGATGACGGGCTGTCTGTAACACTGATTATAGATGGAGGTATGTCTGTAACTGATTATAGATGGAGGGCTGTCTGTAACACTTGTTATAGATGAAGAGCTGTCTGTAACACTGGTTATAGATGGAGGGCTGTCTGTAACACTGGTTAAAGATGGAGAGCTGTCTGTAACACTGGTTATAGATAGAAGGCTGTCTGTAACACTGGTTATAGGTGGGGGCTGTCTGTAACACTGGTTATAAATGGACGGCTGTCTGTAACACTGGTTATAGATGGGGTCTGTCTGTAACACTGGTTATAGATGAAGCGCTGACTGTAACACTAATTATAGAAGGAAGGCTGTCTGTAACACTGGTTATAGATGGAGGGCTGTCTGTAACACAAATTATAGACAGAGGGATGTCTGTAACACTGGTAATAGAGGGAGGGCTGTCTGTAACAAATTACAGCTGGAGGGCTGTCTGTAATACTGGTAATAGATGGAGGACTGTCTGTAA
>JAACNH010001438.1:0-52589 GCA_019447015.1 Hymenochirus boettgeri | reverse complement strand
ATACTGGTAATAGATGGAGGACTGTCTGTAACACTGGTTATAGATGGTGGACTGTCTGTAACACTAATTATAGATGGAGGGCTATCTGTAACACTAATTATAGATGGAGGGCTGTCTGTAACAATAATTATAGACGGAGGGCTGTCTGTAACATTGGTTATAGGTGGGGGGCTGTCTGTAACACAAATTATAGACAGAGGGCTATCTGTAACACTGGTTAATAGATGGAGGGCTGTTTGTAACACTGGTTATAGATGGAGGGCTGTCTGTAACACTAATTATAGACTGAGGGCTGTCTGTAACACAAGTAATAGATGGAGGGCTGTTTGTAACACTGGTTATAAATGGAGGGCTGTCTGTAACACTAATTATAGTCTGAGGGCTGTCTGTAACACATGTAATAGATGGGGGTCTGTCTGTAACACCGGTTATAGATGGGGGCTGTCTGTAACAGTGGTTATAGATGGGGGGCTGTCTGTAACACCGGTTATAGACGGGGGCTGTCTGTAACACTGGTAATAGACGGGAGGCTGTCTGTAACACTGGTTATAAATGGAGGGCTGTCTGTAACACTGATTATAGATGGAGGTCTGTCTGTAACTGATTATAGATGGAGGGCTGTCTGTAACACTTGTTATAGATGGAGGGCTGTCTGTAACACTGGTTATAGATGGAGGGCTGTCTGTAACACTGGTTATAGATAGAGGGCTGTCTGTAACACTGTAGTGTGTTGTGTATTACAATGTGGTGTGCATTGCAATGTGTTGTGTATTGCAATGTGTTATGTACAGTAGTGTGTTATGTATTACAATGTGGTGTGCATTGCAATGTGTTGTGTATTACAATGTGTTATGTACAGTAGTGTGTTATGTATTGCAATGTGTTGTGTATGGTAGTGTGTTGTGTATTGCAATGTGTTATGTATAGTAGTGTGTTGTGTATTGCAATTTGGTGTGCATTGCAGTGTGATGTGTGGGGTAGTGTGCCTAGGGCTGTATAGTTTATTTTCCTAATAACCATTAATCTGTAATGCATGAAGCTCATCAGCTGAAGAATTCCAAATCATGAATGACAGATACATTAAAACCAAACGTATGGAGAAAGGTTCCAATGCAATGGGACTATGAATTAAAGTGGCTGGTTAGTAGAGTCAGCAATCCTTTTACTGTCCTGTCATTCTTGGCACAAGCTTCCCAAGCGCAATGAGGTTTGAAGGTAGAGACCTGCATTGATTTCTTTTGTGCATAAATGTAAGTGCTTAGTTGTGCTTCATGCAGTATATACAGAACAAGTCACCTTATATTACTGTGCAGCTAGCAGGGAACTGGGCCGTCCAATCCAAACCTGAGTTGTTGGAAGTGCAATTTCTACATCTTCTAGGACAATGACAACCCTGAATCCTTCTGGATTAATGGCACAATTAAAAAATATAAATCCACTTTTTCTTGTTTCTAGATCCAGGCTCTAAAAGTCTTTCCCTGTGTTGGGTCAGATTTAATTCAGTTTAGATACCAAAAGAACCTGGCTTGGCGTAAAAGGAGAAATGCCCAGGGTTATTCAATAAACTTCTTATTGTTAAAAATGGTGCTAATTTTGCCCCAACCAATCAGATAATATATAACATTTCAAAGCTAACATCTGATTGGTTGGGGCAAAATTAGCACCATTTTTAACAATAAGAAGTTTATTGAATCTCCCTAGTAGTGTATTGTTTGTACGCAGTTGTAGACCACAAATCAATGATGAGAATGCTTTAACCTTCTTCATTATATGTTGCTTTCTGGGGAGATAGAAGATATTTACTTACTAAACTCTAAAGTTCCTTGCACGAAGATCTCTCAATATGTGTCTGTGAGACCATTTGGAGCTTCACCTTTGATACCTTCCTTATGATGGCAGAATGGGAATGTCTGATGAGGTGTAGATTGTATGTTCTATGAGTAAAGCTGGCCATACACAGGTACAATAAGAGCAGTAGATAAGGTAAATAAGTCATGTGCACATCTAAATGAAAAAATAAACCGAAAATACAATTCCTTGCGGGCTCCAAGTGGCAATCGGAAATATCCCTGGATCAACTCTACTTTACATATCAATACCAGTAACTTGGAACATCCTTTATTTATTTATTCATTTTTTTTAACTTAAAATTCCCATTAATAATTTATAGTGGGAAAACCTATTTCATTTGTCACTTTCTCAGTGGGCTTCCCCGGTCACCAATCCAAGTCCCACCAGGGATTCTAAAAGCTTCAAAAGTAAACACCCCTTTTCAGAATGCAACATGGAAATGTTGGGGGATATGGCTTGTCAGTAATACATCTATTTTTGAGCTGGGTGTGGGGTGGTGCAGAAATCCACAACACTTTGTCAAATCTCCAACCATAGAAATACAAAATATAGAATCTAGAACTGACTGAGTTTAAATATCTGTTGTATTCAATTAGATCAACTGGACTTGAAGTTTAGTTCTTGAAGACGTTTCGCTAGTCATCCGACTGGCTTTCCCAATTCAGAATGACTTGTACAAGAATCTTTGGCAACTATGTACCCTGGAAAATCCCAATTAGCATATCACAGCCAGGTGTTAAGTGCGTGATTAGATAGTGGCTAAGAGGTGTTATAGGAACGCCCAGAGTAAGGTGTCAAAACAGCATTGTACATGGCAGACAGTTGGTGTCGAACCCCCCCTCCTCTATTTAGGCTTTGTTTCTTTATTTTCACATAAATGGCCTCCTTAACACCTCTCTTGAACCAGTCACGATCCTTTGCCAATATGTTAACATTACAATCTTCAAAGGTATGTCCTTTATCCTTAAGATGCAGGTACACGGCTGAGTCCTGACCCGAGGAATTGGCTCTTCTGTGCTGGGCCATACGTTAATGCAGTTGCTGTTTGGTCTCCCCCACATACAAATCAGAGCATTCTTCACTGCACTGCACTGTGTATATGATGTCGCTTTTCTTGTGTTTCGGTATTGGGTCTTTCTGATGTACCAATTGCTGCCTCAGTGTGTTGTTCGGTTTATAGCAGACAGGGATATGGTGTTTATTGAAAATTCTTCTTAATTTCTTGAAGACCCCTGCTACATATGGGATGACCATGTTCTTTCTCCTGTCTTGCTTTTCTCCTTCACTGTTGGTATTCGTGTTCTTTTCTTTCCTTCTACTTCTTTTGACAAAGGCCCAGTCTGGATATCCACAAGTTTTAAGGGCTCCTCTGAGATGTTTCATTTCTTTAGCCTTCGCCTCTGTGCTAGTGGGGATGTTCTCAGCTCTGTTTTACAGGGTTCTGATGACACCCAGCTTGTGATCTAAAGGGTGGTGGGAGTCAAACATCAAATACTGGTCTGTGTGGGTTGGTTTTCTGTAAACCTCTACTTCCAGTTTACCATTCTCCTTAACTTCTACCAAGCAGTCCAAGAAAGCCAGTTTGTTGTTTTGTACCTCTTCCCTTGTAAATTTGATGTTTTGGTCTACCGCATTAATGTGTTCTGTGAAAGCTTGTACTTCCTTCTGGTGGATTTTAACCCAGGTGTCATCCACATATCTGAAACAGTGGCTGGGTGCTATGCCCTTACAGGTATTAAGCGCCTGTTTTTCTACCTCCTCCATGTAAAGGTTGGCCACAATAGGTGAAACTGGAGATCCCATAGCACATTCGTGTTTTTGCTTATAGAACTTATCCCTGTATTTGAAATAGGTGGTATTCAGGCACAAGTCCAGTAAGGAACACACTTGTTCTGGGTTGAGATCAGTTCTGCTGGTAAGAGTGCAGTCTTGGCCTAGCCATTTTCTCACCATGTCAACAGCCTCCTTGGTGGGTATACAGGTGAAGAGAGATGTCACATCATAGGACACCATAGTTTCTTCTGCACCAAGTACTATATCTTCAATTTTGTTGGTGAAATCCTGAGAGTTCTGGATGTGATGCTTAGAACTTCCCACCAATGGTCCTAAGATGTTGGCTAGGTATTTTGCTACCTTGTATGTTACAGAGTTGATGCTGCTGACTATAGGTCTTAGTGGTGCCCCTTCCTTATGTTTCTTTGGGAGTCCATATATGCATGGATGTGCCACACCAGGGTAGAGGCGATGATACATTGCTTGATCAATGTCTTTATCCTTTTGAAGCTGTTGTAGTAAGTCTATGACGCTTTTCTTGTAACTGCTGGTGGGATCCCTTGTTAAAGCTCCATATGTTTTGTTATTGGCCAGGAGCATGGTCACCTTATCATGGTAGTCTGAGGTGTTGAGTACCACTGTGCATCTTCCCTTGTCTGCCGGTAGAATGGTAATACTGGAATCTTTCTTGAGGGATGTTAAGGCTCTTCTTTCCTGTGTGGTCAGGTTAGATGATGGAGTTTTAGCACTGGCTAAGGCTGCAGATACCTTAAGGCGAAGTTGTTCTGCCTCACTCTGTGATACCTTATTATTGTGAATTGAGGCTTCTGTGGCTGCTATAATATCCACCACAGGGATGGCTTTAGGAGTGATGGCAAAATTCAAGCCCTTAGCAAGGACTTCCATTTCTGGCTGCATCTTCCCTTTACTCTGGGCGTTCCTATAACACCTCTTAGCCACTATCCAATCACGCCCTTAACACTTGGCTGTGATATGCTAATTGGGATTTTCCAGGGTACATAACAGCCACAGATTCTTGTACAAGTCATTCTGAATTGAGAAAGCCAGTCGGATGACCAGCGATACGTCTTCAAGAACTAAACTTCAAGTCCAGTTGATCTAATTAAATACAACAGATATACCATGACCTGGATGAATGAGAACCTTCACAAGTTAAAGGTTAAAATACAGAAAACAGGCCAGCATTATAGAATTATTTGCCCCGCTTCATACTAATAAATATTGCCCTTAAACAGGGGTGCCACATTTGCTGGAAATTTGGAATATGTTTGTACGGGGTGTAAAGGGGGCAGAGAAGGTGCAGTAAGGGTTGCCCTGTCCATGAGGCAAGTTGAAAAAATTACTCAGGACACTGTCTACAACTGCTGTACTGCTGTGTGCACCCCCTCACCCACAAGTGATGGTAAGGGGGTCAGCACCAGAGGCTTTTTGTTTCAGGGCTGTTCCCCCTTGAGGTGCCACTGGGGGCAGGAAAGGGTTGGGCTGATTGTGCAACCAAACAAGGGGTGGTAGATCACTGTGTCCTCTAGGATCAAGGACTCATGATTTGTCATCTACATTGGGCACAGTCTTGGCCAAATTAGGACTCCTGGGGGCCCAGATCCCACCTTAAAAGAAGCTCTGGCCCCCTGCAATATACTATAAAAAGAATAAATTAGTTTAGTATACAGTAATTTAATTTACGTCTAATTTAAATGGATTTTTAAAGCAACAAACATATGATATGATGTCATTTTGGACAACCACATATTATCATCAGTTATGATGTCATTTGGACAACCACATATTATTATCAGATATGATGTTATTTAGACAACCACATATTATTATCATATTATTATCATATATGATGTCATTTAGACAACCACATATTATTATCATCATATTATTATCAGATATGATGTCATTTGGACAACCACATATTATCAGATATGATGTCATTTGGACAACCACGTATTATTATCAGATATGATGTCATTTAGACAACTACATATTAGTATCAGATATGATGTCATTTAGACAACCACATATTATCAGATATGTCATTTTGACAACCACATATTATTATTAGATATGTAATTTAGACAACCACATATTCTTATCATATTAGAATCAGATATGATGTCATTTAGACAACTACATATTAGTATCAGATATGATGTTATTTAGAAAACTACATATTATCAGATATGATGTAATTTAGACAACCACATATTATTATCAGATATGATGTCATTTAGACAACTACTTATTAGTATCAGATATGATGTCATTTAGAAAACTACATATTATTATCAGATATGATGTCATTTAGACAACCACATATTATTATCAGATATGATGTCATTTAGAAAACTACATATTAGTATCAGATATGATGTCATTTGGACAACCACTTATTATTATCAGATATGATGTAATTTAGACAACCACATATTATTATCAGATATGATGTCATTTAGAAAACTACATGTTAGTATCAGATATGATGTCATTTGGACAACCACATATTATTATCAGATAAAACATCTGCTGCCTCGAAGGAAAGGCTCAGAAGGTTAGAGAAAATGTCAAGCAAGATAAAAAAAAATGGATAGAAAAGAAATCAGCTTGGAAAGTCAAAAGAGGCCAGAAAGTAGATTATGGGATAATTAAATGTTAAAGTCATGAGCGCTAAAAGGAGTAAAAAATAATTATAACCTCTGACCTTAAACTTTATACTTAAAGGATAAATACACTGTAAAATGAAGTTATGCTCAACTGGAAGCTGCAGTTTTAAAAATACATTTGGCATTTCCCTTAGCCCCTCCAGAGCCTACCTTTTTAGATTCAAAGTTGCTGACATATTATTTACCCTTAAGTGCATGTTTAGGTCCTTCCCCCCCGAGATTATCATCTACCTCCTGATTGGTAAGCCTCAGTAGGTAAGGCTCGTCCACTCGGCGCGTTCCACGCGCGTCCGTTGCGTGCTCTGTGATGTCGTGCGCAGCGGACGCGTGCACACGCGTGGAGTGGACAAGCCTTACCTATTTAACATGTACTAAAGTATAGGGAGCCACCCACCCCTGTACTGAAGTATAGGGAGCCACCTACCCCTGTACTGAAGTATTGGGAGCCACCTACCCCTGTACTGAAGTATTGGGAGCCACCTACCCCTGTACTGAAGTATTGGGAGCCACCTACCCCTGTACTGAAGTATTGGGAGCCACCCACCCCTGTACTGAAGTATAGGGAGCCACCTACCCCTGTACTGAAGTATTGGGAAACACCCACCCCTGTACTGAAGTAAAGGAGGCCATTTATGTGAAAATAAAGAAACCAAGCCTAAATAGAGGTGGGGGGGTTCGACACCAACTGTCTGCCATGTACAATGCTGTTTTAGCACCTTACTCTGGGCGTTCCTATAACACCTCTTAGCCACTATCTAATCACGCCCTTAACACCTGGCTGTGATATGCTAATTGGGATTTTCCAGGGTACATAATTGCCACAGATTCTTGTACAAGTCATTCTGAATTGAGAAAGCCAGTCAGATGACTAGCGAAACATCTTCAAGAACTACATTTCAAGTCCAGTTGATCTAATTGAATACAACAACACTGGTTATAGATGAGGGCTGTCTGTAACACTGGTTATAGATGAGGGCTGTCTGTAACACTGGTTTTAGAGGGGGGGCTGTCTGTAACACTGGTTATAGATGGACGGCTGTCTGTAACACTGGTTATAGATGGATGGCTGTCTGTAACACTGGTTATAGATGGGGTCTGTCTGTAACACTGGTTATAGATGAAGCGCTGACTGTAACACTAATTATAGACGGAAGGCTGTCTGTAACACTGGTTATAGATGGAGGGCTGTCTGCAACACAAATTATAGACAGAGGGATGTCTGTAACACTGGTAATAGACGGAGGGCTGTCTGCAACAAATTACAGATGGAGGGCTGTCTGTAATACTGGTAATAGATGGAGGGCTGTCTGTAACACTGGTTATAGATGGGGGCTGTCTGTAACACTGGTTATAGATGGAGGCTGTCTGTAACACTGGTTATAGATGAGGGCTGTATGTAACACTGGTTTTAGAGGGGGGGCTGTCTGTAACACTGGTTATAGATGGACGGCGTCTGTACACTGGTTTATATATGGACTGCTGTCTGTAACAACTGGTTATAGTGGCGGCTGTCTGTACACCGGTTATAGATGCGGGGCCTGTCTGTAACACTGGTTTATAGATTGAGGGCTGGTCTGTAACACTGGTTATAGATGGTCCGTACACGGTAAGACTTGTCTCAGGTTGTAGCCTGTCCGTCAACTGGTTATAATGAGGGCTGTCTGTAACCTGTTTTTAGATGGAGGCTGTCTTGTACAAACCTGTTATAGAGCGGCTGTCTGTAACCTGGTTATAGATGGGCTGCTGTCAACACTGGTTTAACGATTGCGGCTGTCTGTAACACTGGTTGATAGATGAGGGCTGTCCTGTAACACTGGTTTTAGAAGGGGGCTTGTCGTAGCACTGGTATAGATGGACGCTGTCCTGTAAACATGGGTTATGATGGATGCTGTCTTGAACACCTGTTTAGAGGGGGTCTGGTCCTGTAACCCTTGGTTTATAGATGGAAGCGCTGACTGAACACTAATTTAGACGTAAGGCTGTCTGTAACACGGTGTATAGATGGAGAGGCTGTGCTGCAACACAATTAATAGACAGAGGGATGTCTGTTACACTGTAATGACGGAGGCTGTCTGCAACAAATGACAATTGATGGGTTCTGTATACTGGTAATAGATGGAGGGCTGTCTGTACAACTGGTTATATGTGGGGCTGTCTGTAACACTGGTTATAGATGGAGGCTGTCCGTAAACACTGTTTTAGATGAGGGCTGTTGTAAACGGTGTTTTAGATGGGGCCTGTCTCGTTACACTGGTTATAATGGACGGTGTTGTCACTGTATACACATGTACGGTGTACTGAAATGGCATCTGGGGGGCCTGTCTGTAACACTGGTTATAGATGGGGCTGTCTGAACACTGTTATATATGATGGGACTGACTGTAACACTAGGTTAATAGATGGAAGGCTTTCTGAACACGTGTTATAGATGGAGGGCTGTTCTGTAACACCAATTATAGACAGAGGGATGTCCTGTAACCTGGTCAAAGCCACGACGGAGTGCGCTGTAACAAATTACAAGATGGAGGGCTGTCTGTAATCCGTGTGTAATAGCTAGAGGGCCTTTCTGTAACACTGGTTATAGATGGAGGACTGTCTGTAAACCTAATTATAGATCGGAGGGCTATCTGGGTTACACTAATTATAGATGAGGCCATCTGTAACACTAATTATAAGACAGAGGGCTATCTGTTTAACACGGTAATATAATGGATAGCTGGTATGTAACACTGTTTATAGATGGATCTGACTGTACACTAATTAATCGACTACGGGCTATCTTAACACTGCTTTATAGAAAGAATAAAACAAATGTAGGGCTGTCCTGTAACACTGGTTTCTAGATGGAGCTGTCTATAACACCCGGTATTATAGATGGAGGTCTCTGTTGTAACACTGTTATAGTGGGGGGCTGACTGTAACATCAGTTATGGATGGGGGCTGTACTGTAATACCGGTCATAGGATGTGGGTCTGTCTGTAACACTGGTTATAGATGGAGGCTTGTCCCTGTAACACTGGTTTCTAGATGGACGGACTGTCGGTAAACACTGGTATGATGGAGGACTTTCTGTAAACCAACCAATTATAGATGGGAGCTATCTGTAACACTAATTATAGTTGGAGGGCTTCTTACATCTTTCTAGACAGAGGGCTTTTGTACCACGGATTATAGGTGGGGGCCTGTCTGTAACACAAATTTTAGACAGAGGTCTATCTGTACCTGGTAATCAACAAAACAGATGGTAGGGCTGTTTGTAACAATGGTTCTAGATGGAGGGCTTCTGGTAACACTAATTATAGACTTAGGGCTGTCTGTAAACGAACAATTAATTATTGAGGGCTTTTGTAACAACTGGTTTATAAAGGGAGGTCTGTCTGTACCACTAATTTAGTCTGAGCTGTCTTTAACACATGTATAGATTGGGGTCTGTCTTTAACACTGGTAGAGACGATGACCTGTCTGTAACATGGTTAGAGATGGGGGCTGTCTGAACACTGTTAGCGACGGGGCTGTCTGGAACACTCGTTATAGACGGGGGCTGTCTGTACCTGTGATAGATAGGGGGCTGTCTGTAACACTGGTTATAGACAGAGACTCTGTCTGTAACATGGTTATAGATGGAGGGCTGCTGTAACACTGGTTATAGATGACGGGCTGTCTTAACACTGATATGATGGAGGTATGTCTGGTACCTGATTATAGATGGAGGGCTCTGTACACTTGTTATAGATGAAGAGCTGTCTGAACACTGGTTATAGATGATGTCTGTCTGTAACACGGGTTAACGATGGAGAGGCTGTCGGTAACACTGGGTTATAGATAGAAGGCTGTCTGTAACCCTGGTTATAGTGGGGGCTTCTGTACCACGGTTATACATGCGGCTGTCTGTAACACGGTTATAGATGGGGTCTGTCTGTAACTGGGTTCTAGAGAACGCGAACTGTAACACTAATTTATAAAGGAAGGCTGCTGTAACCCTGGTTTCGATGGGAGGGGCTGTCCCTGTAGCACAGCAAATTAATACTAGACAGAGGGCTTCCTGTAACCTTGGTAATGAGAGAGGAGGGGCTGTCTGGGGCTGTCTCTGGGTCCTGGTTAAAAGGCTAAAACAATTAACAGCTGGAGGGCTGTCTGTAATACTGGAAATAATGGAGGACTGTCCTGTACACTGGTTATAGATGTATGACTGTCTGTAACCTAATTATAGATGGAGGGCTATCTGTAACACTAATTATAGAATGGAGGGCTGTCTGTACCAATATATTATGACGAGGACTATCCTTCGCTCTATCTTTAACCACTGGTAAATAAAGATATAGACGCGACGGGCTGTTTGTTTAACACTGGTTATACGATGGCGGAGCTGTCTGTGGTCTTGTACACATAATTATATAATAATGATAGACTGGGGGCTGTTCCTGATTTAAATACAGTAAAAATAGATAGGGAGGGCTGTTTTGTAACCTGTTTATAAAATGGAGGTGCTGTCTGTAGACACTAATTATTTCTAAATGGGTGGTCTGTTTTCCTGGTAAACCCTGTAATAGATGGGGATCTTCTGTCTTGTAAACCCAGTTATAGATGGGGGGGGCTGTCTGTAACATTGGTATAGATGGGGCTGATCTGGTACAGTGGTTATAGATGGGGGGCGTGTGGTCTGTAAAACCACCCGTTATAGATGGGGGCTGGTCTGTGAAAAAACACTGACTGTTTATAAGAAGGACTGGAGGCTGTTCTGTAACACTGGTTTATAGATGGAGGGCCTGACTGTTTGTCCACTGTTAACATACAACCTGGTTATAGATGGGTGGCTGGTCCTGTAACACTGATTAATAGGAATGGAGTCTGTTGTCCGTGTAACTGATATATAAGATGGAGGGCTGCTTGGGGTCCTGTTAAACACGTGTTTTATAAGATGGAGGGCTGTCTGGTAACACTGGTTATATAGATGGAGGGCTTTCCCTCCTGTAACTGGGTTTATAGATAGAGGGGGCCATGTCTCACACTGTTATAAGATGGGGTGCTGTCTGTAACACTGGTTATAATATGGGGTGCTGTCGTAACACTGGTTATAGTGGGGCTTTCTGGTAACACTGGTTATAAGATGTGGGGCTGTCCTGTGTAACGGCTTATAGATATAGGGCTGTCCTTTAAAAAAATGCGTATAGATGGAGAGGCTGGGTCTGTAAAACACGACTACATCTCACTGCTGGGGTTAAAAAAAAAAACTATCTGGTGTTTAAAAAAAATAACAAATAGATGGGAGGGCGTCATAACCTGGTTATGATGGAGGGCCTTTTTGTCACACTGGTTATATATGGGGGGCTGACTGTACCAATCATTATTGATGGGGGGCTGGCTTTAATACTGGTCATAGATGGGGGCTGTTTTGTACACCGGTTATAGATGGCTTGTTTGTAACATACGGTTATAGATGGTGGCTGTCTTTAACACTGGTTATAGACATGGCTGTCTGTAACCGGGTTAAGATGGGGGCTTCTGTAACACTGTTTATAATGGAGGACTGTCTGTAACACTGGTTTTTTATAGATGGAGTGACTGTCCCTGAAACACTTAATTTAGATGGATGGCTATCTGTAACATAATTCTAGAGGAGGGCTTTCCTTTAACAATCATTATAGACAGAGGTATCTTAACCCTGGTAAGAGATGGACGGCTGTCTTGTCACACTAATTAATAGATTGAGGGCTGCTCTGTAACACAGTAACATTAGATGAGGGCTGTTTGTACCACTTGGTTTATAAATGGAGGGCTGTTTGTTAAACCAAGGTATATCTGGAGGGCCTGTTGTACCACAGTAAATAGATGGAGGTCTGTCTGGTAACCCACCGTTTTAAAATGGGGGGGGCGTCTGTAACACTGGTTATAGATGGGGGCTGTCGGTACGTGTTTATAGATGGGTTCTGTCTGTAACACCGGTTATAATGTGGGGCTGAGCCTGAAACACTAATTATAGACTGAGGGCTGTCTGTACCACAAGTAATAGATGGGAGGGCGGTTTGTAACACTGGTTATAAATGGAGGGTCTGTCTGTAACACTAATTATAGTCTTAGGGCTGTCGTAACACATGTAAATAGAAAGGGGTCTGTCTGTAACAACCGGCTATAGAGGGGGGGCTGTCTGTAAACACTGGTTATAGGATGAGGGCTTGTCCTTGTACAGTGTTTTAATATTTAGATGGGGGGGCTGTCTGTAACACCCGGTTATAAAGATGGGGGGCTGTCTGTAACACGGTTAATAAGGGAGTCTTCTGTAACATGTTTATAGATGAGACTGTACTGTAACACTTGTATAGATGAGGGGCTGTCTGTACACGATTATAGATGGAGGTCTGTACTGTAACTAATTATAGAGGAGGGCTGTCCTGTACAGTTGTTATAATGGAGAGCTGTCTGTAACATGGTTTAGATGGTCGGGTCTGTTCCTGTAACACTGGTTATAGATGGAGGCCTGTCTGTAACACCTGTTATAGATAGGGCTTCCTGTAACACAACTGGTTTTTAGATGTGGTCGTCTGTAACACTGGGTTATAGATGGTTGGCTGTCTGTACACTGTTGTTAAGATGGACCGTCTGTCTGTTACCGGTTTAGATGGGTCTGTCTGTAACACTGGTTTATAGATAGAGGCTGTCTGTAACATGGTTTATAGATGGGGGCATGTCTGTAACAATGGGTTATAGATGGGGGCGTGTCCGTTAACACTGTTCTAGATGGAGGCTGTCTGTACACTGGTTATAGAATGAATGGCTTGTTGTACACTGGTTTTAGATGTGGGGCTGTCTGTAACACTGGTTTCTATGATGGGTGGCTGTCTGTACACTGGTTTCTCGATGGAGGCTGTCTTTTAACCACCTGGTTTAGATGGGGTCGTCTGTAACACTGGTTTATAATGAAAGCGCTACTGTAACACTAATTATAGATGGAGGCTGTCTAACACTGGTTATAGTGGCGGCTTCTGTAATACACAAATTAATAACGAGGGATGTCTGTAACACGGGGTAATAACGGAGGGCTGTCCTGTAACAACTTACAGAATGAGGGCTGTCCGTCATACGGGAATATATGGAGGACTGTCTGTAACACTGGTTATAGATGGAGGACTGTCTGTAACACTAATTATAGAGGGGGCTATCTGTAACACTAATTATAGATGGAGGGTGTCTGTAACAATAATGATAGATGGAGTGGCTGTCTGTAACATTGGTTAATAAGGTGGGCTTTCTGTAACACAAATGATAGATACAGAGGGCTATCTGTAACACTGGTAATAGAATGGAGGGCTGTTGTAAACACTGGTTATAGATGGAGGGCGTCTGTAACACTACTTATAGACCTGAGGGCTGTCCTGGTAATACAAGTAATAAATGAGGGCTGTTTGTAACACTGGTTATCAATGGAGGGCTGTTTCTGTAAACTAATTAAATAAGTCCTGAGGGCTGTCCTGTAACACATGTACTATGATGGGGTCTGTCCTGTACACCGGTTATAGATGGGGGGCTGTCTGTACCTGGTTACTATGGGGCTGTCTGTAACAGTGGTTTATAGATGGGGGGCTGTCTGTAACGACCGGTTATAGATTTGGTCTGTCTGTAACACTGGTTTAAAGACAGACGGGAGGCTTTGTCGCTGTACCTGGTTATAGATGGAGGGCCTTGTCTGTACACTGGTTATAGACGGGGCTGTCTGTAACCATGATAATGATGGAGGTCTGTCTGTAACTGATTAATATGAAATTGACGGGCTGTCCGTAACAAAAACACTGATTATAGGATGTAGGTCGGTCTGTAACTGATTAAGATGGAGGGCTTCTGTAACACTTGTTCTGATGGGAGCTGGCTGTAACACTTGTTATAGGATGGAGGGCTGTCCTGTAACACTGGTTATAGATGGAGAGCTGTCTTAAACTGGTTATAGATGGAGGGCTGCTGTACACACTGGTTATGATGGGGCTGTTGGTACACTGTTTTTTTTTTTTTTATAGATGGGGGCTGTCTGGACACGGTTTTTAAGATGTGGGGCTGCCTGTAACACTTTTGTATAGATGGATTCCGTGGGTGGGGGGTGGGGGGGGGGGGGGGGGGGGGGGGAGGGTGTCTGTACCACTGTGTTATAATGGACGGCTTGTCTGTCACACTGGTTTATAGATGGGTCCCTGTCCTGTAACACTGTTATAGTATGACGCGCTGACTGTAACCGAATTATAGCTGACAGGCTGTCTGTAACACTGGTTATATATTAGGGCTGTCTGTACCAAAAAAAAATAACAAAGTAAAAGTAAAAAAAAAAAAAAAAACAAAAAAACAAAAAAAAAAAATACAGATTAACAAACACAAATTATAGCAATAGGGCTGTCTGTAACACTGGGTAATAACCGAGGAGGGCTGTCTGTAACACTGGTTATAGATGGAGGGCTGTCTATAACACCGGTTATAGATGGAGGGCTCTTTGTAACACTGGTTATAGATGGGGGGCTGACTGTAACATCAGTTATGGATGGGGGCTGTCTGTAATACCTGTCATAGATGGGGGTCTGTCTGTAACAACAGACAGACCCCCCCACCTCCCTAAAAAAACCGGAGAATAGGAAAAAAATCCCTAAAAATACATGTGTTTACAGACCGCCCTCAACTATCATTAGTGTTACACCCAGACAGCCCCCTAGTTATAAACCAGTGTTACAGAACCCTCCATATATTAACTTGTGTTTACAGACCGCCCTAAGTCTATATTAGTGGTTAACTTACAGAAGAGCCCTCCATCTAGTAACCATTGTTACACAACAGCCCTACCATCTTGTACTTACCAGGTTACAGATAGACCTCTGTCTAAAATTTGTTTTCAGACAGCGCCCCCACCTATAATCGTGTACAAGAAGCCCTCTGTCTAATAAGATGTAAGACAGCCCTGCCAACATAATTAAGTGTTACAGATAGCTCCCCTCTATAATTGGTGTTTACAGAAAGTCCTCCATCTATACCAGTGTTACGACAGTCCGTCCATCTAGTAACCAGTGTTACAGGACAAGCCTCCCATCTTAAACCAGTGTTACAGACAGACCACTCCTTATGACGGTATTACATACAGACACCCCCACCATAACTGATGTTACAGTCAGCCCCCCATCTATAACAGTTTACAACAGAGACCTCCATCTATAATCCGGGTGTTATAGACAGCTCCCATCTAAAGCCAGTGTTTACAGACAGCCGCTACATTTCATCTCTAAAAGCAGTGTTAAGTTAGCCTAGTCGATTAATTAGTGTACAGCAGATCCCATCTTAAACAGTGTTACATACAGCTATCCATATATTACCGATGTTATACAGATAGCCCTCTGTCTTATAATTAGTGTTACAGATAGCCTCCATCTATAATATGTACCAGATAGTCCCTCGATCTAAATTAGTGTTACAGAAGTTCCTCCATCTTAACCCAGTGTTACAGAAAGGCCCTCTACTATTACAACGATTACAGACAGCCCTCCATCTGTAATTTGTTACAGCGTACTCCGTCCGTGCTTTGATACCAGTGTTACAGGACATCCCTCTGTCTATAACTTTGTGTTACAGAACAGCCCTCCATCTAATAACCTGTTACAGACCTTCCATCATTAATTAGTGTTACAGTCACGCGCTCATTATACAAACAGTGGTACAGACAGGTACCCCATCTTAACCAGTGTTACAGACAGCCGGTCCATCATAACCAGTGTTAAGACAACCGTCCATCTAATAACCAGTGTTAGAGACAGGCCCATCCTCTAAAACCGTGTTACAGTACAAGCCCTCATCTAACGAGACGACCTCCAGTGTTTACGGACAGCCCCCATCTAATACCAGTGTTAAGACAGCCCCACATACTGGATACAACAGCCTCATTGATACATAACAGCGCCTCACATATTTAATGTGTTGCAGACAGCCCTCCGTCATCTAACAGTGTTAACAGACATCCCTCTGTCTATAATTTGTGTTGCAGACAGGCCCTCCTCTATACCCGTGTTACAGACAGCCTTCGTCTATAATTAGTGTTTACAGTCCAGGCTCTCACTCTCTATGTAAGACCGACCACTACGGTGTTACGACAGACGCCACCTCCTATAAAACCAGTGTTAGACAGCATCCTCTATAACCAGTGTACAGACAGCGTCCACTCAAATACCAGTGCTTTACAGACGAGCCCTCTCTAAACCAGTGTACAGAGACAGCCCTCATCTATAACGTGTTACAGACAGCAGCCTGCCACCTCTTAACCAGTTACAGACAGCCGCCATCTATAACCAGTGTTACAGCAGCAGCCTCCATCTAAAACAGTTACAGACAGCCCTCATTTAACCAGTGGAACAGACAGCCTCATTATACACCAGTTGTTACGACAGCCCTCAATCTATAACCAGTGTTTACAGACAGCCCCCATCTATAACCGTGTTACAGACAGCCCCACTAACGTTACCGCATCCATACTATAACCAGTGTTTACAGACGCCGTCCATCTATAACCATTGGGTACCGACAGCCCTCCCTATACCTAGTTACGTAGCCCCCCTTAAAAAAAGGGGTTACCAGAATTCAGCCCTCAATCTATAACCAGTGTTACCAGACAGCCTCCATCTATAACAAGTGTTACAGAGACAGCCCCCATCTTAACCAGTGTTACGACAGCCGCCCACGCCCTCCATCTATTACCAGTATGACAGACACCTCCATCTGTAATTTGTTGCAGACAGGCCCTCCGTTATTACCAGGTTACGATAATCCCTCTGTCTAGATTGTGTTTGCAAGACAGCCCTCCATCTAACAGTGTTACACGCAGCCCGTCAATGTTACAGCAGCGCTTCCTCTATAACCAAGTGTTACGTACAGCCTCATCTTATACCAGTGTTAAGGACAGACCCATCTATAACCAGTGTACGACGCATCATCATAACAGGTACAGGCACGTCCATCTATAACCAGTGTTACGACAGCCCCCCCTCTAAAAACCTGTAAGCCCCTCATCATAACCGTTACAGACGCCTCTCTATAACCAGTGTTAAAGCCCTCCTATAACCAGTGTACAGACAGCCTCATCGTATACCGTGTTACAGAGAGCCTCCATCTAATAACGCAGTGATTACAGACTAGCCAGTCATCTATAACCAGTGTTACGACAGCCTCCATCTAAACCTACGCGGCTAAATAAAGCCTATCAACAGGTACAGCCCTCCATCTAGTAACCAGTGTTCAGTCAGCCCCATCTATAACCAGTGTTACAGACAGACCCCATCTATAAACAGTTTACAGACAGCCGTACATCTATAACCAGTGTTACAGACAGCCGTCCATCTATAAACAGTGTTACAGACACCTCCCCCCTAAACCAGTGTTACATACAGCCCCTCTCTATAACAGTGTACAGACAGCCCTCATCTCATAACCAGTGGTTACAGACGCTCCCCATCTAAAACCAGTTGTTACAGAACAGCCTCATCTATAAACCGTGTTAACGACAGCCACCATCTATACCAGTGTTACAGACAGTCCTCGCAACTATGACCAGTGTTACAGACAGCCCCCCATCTATAACAGTGTTACAGACAGCCCCTATCTATACCAGTGTACAACAGCCCCCCCCTGACTGATCCCATATCCAGTGTTACAGACACAGTCCCTGCCATCTATAACAGTTGTTCAGACAGCCACCATCTATAACCGCTGTACAGACAGCCCTCATCTCATACCGCTTTTACAGACAGCCCCCCACTATCCGGTTAACAGACCTTATGACCAGTATAGGCAGCCCCCCATCATAAGTGAGTGTACAGTTCAGCCCCCCATCTATAACCATGTTCAAATAGACCTCCATCTATAACCAGTGTTTATCGACATCCCCTCCATCATAACCAGTGTTACAGCAGCCTCCATCTATAAGCGGTTACCAGACAAGTCCATATATCTATCATTAGTGGTTCACAGGCCGTCCTCCAATGTACGTGTATAACCGTGGTTACAACAGACAGCCCTCCATTATTATTGTGTTTACACACGCCCTCAGTCTATAATAGTGTTACAGACAGCCCTCCACTATACACCAGTGTACATTAGCTATCCATCTATTACAGTGTTACAGAAGCCCTCCGTCTATATAGTGTTACAGATAGCCCCCATCTATAATTAGTGTTAGAGATAGCCCTCCATCTATAATTAGTGTACAGACAACCCTCCATCTATTACGTTATTACGACACGCCCTTCATCTGTAATTTGTTTACAGACAGCCCCTCCGTCTATTACCAGGGTTACAGACATCCCTAATCTATAATTTGGTTCAGACAGCCTCCATCTATAACGTGTTACAGGACAGCCTTCCGTCCCTATAATTAGTGTACAGTCAGCGCTTCACATAAACCAGGGTTACAACGACCCCATCTATAACCCAGTGTTACAGACAGCCTCCATCATACCAGTTTACAGACAGCCGTACTCGATATACCCCAGTGTACAGACAGCCCCCCCATCTCTAAAACCAGTGTTACAGACAGCCGTCATCTATAACCAGTGTTTACAGACAGCCCTCCTCTATAACAAGTGTACAGAACGCCTCCATCTAATACACAGTGTTACAGACAGCCGTCCATCTATACCACATTTTTACGCGACACCCCCCCATCTAAACCAGTGTTACAGAAGCCCTCATCTATACCATTGTTTACAGACAGCCCTCATTATAACCAGTTAAAAGACAGCCTCTCCATCCTTACCCAGTGTATCCGCAGACGCCCCCCATCTCTAACAGTGTTACAGATCCAGCGTCCCTATAACCAGGTTAACAGCAGCCACCCCCCATCTAAAACCGTGTACAGACAAGCCCTCATCTAACCCAGTGTTACAGACAAGCTCCATCTATAACCGTGGTTACCGACAGCCACCATCTATACCAGTTACCGACAGCCCCCACTATAACAGTGTTACAGACAGCGCCTCCATCTAGACCGTTTTACATACACCCTCCATCTATAACCAGTGTTACAGACACACAGCAGCTAAAAACCAGCTGTTACAGACAACCCCCATCTATAACGGGTGTTACAGACAGACCCCCATCTATGCCGGTATTAGAGACAGCCCACCTCCATAACTGATGTACAGTTCAGCCCCTATACCAGTGTACACAATCTAATAACCAGTGTTCAAAGCCTCCCTCCATATACATGTTACAAGCAGCCTTCTACCGTTACAGGACAGCCCTCATATATAAGCAGTGTGTACAGACAGCCCTCCATCTATACTGTGTTTACAGAACAGCCCTCAGGTTATAATTAGTGTTACAGACAGTCTCTCCATCTATACCATGTACATGACAGCATCACTCCATTACCCTGTTACAGATAGCCCTGCTATAATAGTGTTACCGATCGCCCCCATCTATATTAGGTTTTACAGACAGTACTCCATCTTAACCAGGTGTACAGACAGCCCTCCATTTATACGCAGTAGTACAGACAGCCCTCCATCGTAATTTTTACAGACAGCCTCCGTCTATTACCAGTGTTACAGACATCCCTCTGTCTAATTTGTGTTACGACAGCCCTCCATCACGGCTACCCTCTAAACTTAGTGTTACACAGTCTCTTCCTCTATTAATCCAGTTGTTACAGCAGCAGACTCCATCATAACCAGTGTTACAGACCGACCCCCCATCTATAACCAGTGTTACAGACAGCCCCCCACCAGGTTCAGCACCTCATTATACCAGTGTCAGATAGCACCCCCACTAAAACCAGTGTACAGGACAGTCCCTCATCTACACCAGTGTACAGAAGCACCTCATCTTAACCAGTGTACAGACAGCCTCCATCTATAACCAGTTACAGACAGCCCCCATCTATAACCTGGACAGAGACAGCCCCCATCTAGAACCAGTGTGTCGGACAGCCCCCCACATCTATAAACAAGTGTTACAGAAAGCCTATCTAAACAGTGAGCAGACAGGCGCCTCCATCTATACCAGTGTTACCAGACAGCCCTCATCTATATTCAGTTACGAGCAGACCTCCATCTATAAGCAGTGTTACGACAGCCCTCCATCTATAACAAGTGTTCAGACAGCCTCCTAATCTATAATCATGTTCAACAGCCCTCCATTCTATACCAGTGTTACAGACAGCCCTCCATCTATAACCAGTGTTCCAGACATAGCCCCCCATCTATAACCAGTGTTACAGAAAAGCCCTCTATCTATAACCAGTGTTACAGCACAGCACCCCATCCATAGACCAGTGTTCAAGACAGCCCCCCCATCTATAAACACAGTGTTACAGAAAGAGCCCTCTATCTATAATCATGTCCAGACAGCCCCTCCATCTATAACACAGTGTTACAGGACAGCCTCCATCTATATTCTGTTCGACAGACCTCCATCTATAATCAGTGTACGACGCCTCCAGCTATTACAAGTTGACAGACAGCCTCATCTTATAATCAGTGTTAAAGAAAGTCCCTCCATCTATTACCAGTGTTATCAGACAGCCCTCCACTCCTATACCGGGTTACACAGACAACCTCCTTTATACATCAGTGTTTACAACAACCCCTCCCCTTAATACAGCTGTGTACGATACAGCCTCCAATCTATAACCATGTGGAATCTTGGATTGGAGACATAAATATGGCAATAACCAGCGCTCTCACAGACATGTAATATATTAAGAAGGGCATATTTTTGTCTTGTTAATCATAACAAACCCACCATGGGTAACTTGCCAGGAGCAGCACATTAGGCCTGGTTGAACAGTGAAGCTTCAAAAGAGCAGAGGTGGTCAAAGGAACTGCAGAAACTTGGCAATGTGAACAGGAAGCAGCAGCATGATAGACATTGGGGAATCTAATAGATAGTGGAATGTTGTTTCACACAAGACACACTGCACCACAAGAGTAAATAAATTACAGATGTGGCCTCCCTGGTTCCCCTACAAACGTTCTAACAGTGTCACCCCCAGCAGGTCGTTCTTCTTGTCAGGCTCAGCCCTCCAGATACAAGTCTAATGTTCATTCAACAATTGTTACATCAGCCCTAAAGTTTCACAAACCACTGTTGCAGTCAGCCTTCCAGTACAACAACAGGTTACCTCCCACAAGTTTACAAACCAGTGTTTAGTTCTAAGCTTCAAGTTCCAAACCAGTACTACGTCAGCCCCTCCAGTTACAAAACACAGTGTTACATCCAGCCCTCCAGTTCACAAATCAGTATTCAGCCAGCCATGGTGTAGGGTGTGGGTTTGCTGGGCTTTTTTTTCCTCCTTTTTTGCTCTTCCTTTTTTTTTGGTTCTTTTTTATTTTTCTGGTATTATTCCCCTTCGGAAGCGTCTTTTTCTTACCTTTTTTTCTTTGTGGGTGTTCAATTTTTGTTTTTTGTAGTTTTTTGTGGCTTTTCTCGTGCCTTCTTCTCCCTTCCCCCTCCCGCTTCTTTACCTCCCTCCCTCGCCCACCTCCCCATGTCACACATACTGCTTGATCCTTGCTTGTTTTCCCCATCAGGCTTCAACCCCTGACCCTACCTTCTTTCAGTCTCCTTTGCGCTTGTCGCGTCCTTGTTATATCCTCCTTTGTCTACTACCACGTAACCACTCCTCAATCAGCATACGTGTTGGGGCTTTGTCTGTGGAGGTGGTCACATTTGATTAGCTGCGGGAACTGTAACTGGGGGGGGGGGGGCTGCGGCACTGATGCACAAACTTGACTTACAATCTTTGGCCCCAAGAATCCTTGTGGCGCCCCCGCCGGTATGTTAAACCTTGCCCATATCAAAGGCCAGCCCTCATCCAGCCAACCGTTACAAACAATTACAAACCAGCCCTCTTATCACGAGCCAGTGTTACATTCAGCACTCACAGTTTCTATACCAGTGGTCAGAACGCTTTATGATTAAAACAGTTACTTACAGATATCTCTGGGATACTTTACAAACACTTAATTGCTGAATGGATCACAATATGGTTATTTAACCTTTAGCAAGCATATGGTACCAACTAGATAGATTATCTACCAACCATGTCTTCTGTCTGTTCTTCTGTGTCTCCTCTATCTGAAAGAGGAAGAATGTTTGTAGTAGCCGCCCAGAATTTGTTTTTCATAGTTGTGTTTGCTGGGAAGTGGGGCCGCAATAGTGATGATTGATGGGGTAAACTGCGACTGTAAACATGGAACCCAGGACTGGGACACATAGGATACCAAAGATTCCTTGGCTCAACCCCTCAAACCACATATTGCAGAAGAGATGGCACCGACAATACTGAAAAACTACTTATAATAACAAAAGCTTTCTCTAAGAGCAGTGAAACAGAGCACCTAGCTGCAGTCCCAGTCTTAATACATAGTACATGTATGACAAAGGGTTATTTTAGTTACAAGCTCAATTGAAATGTTATTTCCTAACATTGCTTATTAGGACGCCTTATTAAATTGCTTAAGGCAGCCTTTAATATTCGGTAAACGATCGTAATTACGAAGTTATCGTAAATATTGAAAGTTATGCTGTGAAAGCTCAGACACAGAACCAGGAATCAGCAGCTTAACACAGCTAGGCTAGTATACTGGTTTATTCATTAACGATTGGCTACTGCCTAATGAAGTTTTTATTTAGTAATTCACAGTCCAAACTAACTTCACAAGAGAATCATAACTTACACACACGCAGATTCCTTCGCGTCGGATCCTTCTCTACCGGTATAATGATGGTCAGTCATGGCCGGGTGGTAATGTCACAGGCAAGGCTGACAGCCATGACTGATCGAGAGTTCACGGATCACGCATCTGCTCCTGAGCACGATCATAACCAGCTCGCAAGAGGAGCAGAGGAGTGGGTACTTGCACGAGGGTATTGGCTGTAGTACCTTAAAACACACTCATCTTGATGCATCATGAACTGTAAGATTATAACCCAAATTGTCTGAACGTACTGCAACAAGTGTAAAAGACTTCTCGAAGCTCCCCCGAAAGAATGATTTCCGAACAATGCCAAGTGATTAAAGCTGCTCTTTATTCCCTTATGTCTAACATACACACTGAGGTGTTGCCTTTAAATTTAACTGACTTGTTTATAACTTCAGTGCGATGTGACATGGATTGTAGCACTTATGAATTTGAAGAGCTGATTGGTAGTAGAGGGTTCAGTTTTCCCCAGCCAATCAAGTCTCAGTTGTAGCTTTTTCATCACCGGTCTAGCTTTCCAGTCAGCTCACCCAGTGTCAGTTTTCCAATCAACCACTATGTCATTTTCCCCACCAACTAACCAGTTTTCTATTTTTCCCGCCAATAATCATCCTCTCTTCCAATTGTACCAGTTCACTAAGGGTCCTGGACTCCTTAATGGGCGCCACTATGAGCTGGGTGTTTTTTGATGGAAACCAAGGAGTGAGGTTGTAGCAGTTTATAATATGCCGCCCTTCATGTTTAAGCTCCAGTAACCTCATAATTTATGTATCTATTATAAACAACATGGAATTATAATGAGAATTACCGGTCTAAAATCCTAATTGGATAATTCCGTACTAAGGTTGAATTAACAAACGTGTGGAGGAGGATATTAAGGTCATTGAGGGCAATCAGAGCTAAATAAATACAAAAAGTGCTATTTCACAAAAAGTGTCAAGTGGTATATTTCCAACTTGGTTACTGTACCTTGAAGGAGTAGATTTGTATAATAACACAGGTCATTTTAAAACATTTGTAATAACCGTTCATTAGGCTTAAGGAGGATCTTATAGTGAACAAAACACATTGCCTCTTTGCAAAGTTACATAATGTACTCTGTGCTGCATTAAGCTAGGCCACACTAGCGGTTTTTCGGCCGTTTGCGCCCGCAGATTTTCGCTAAAATGTGAAATCGGCGGGAACGCCAAAATTCTCTCGCGATTTCCGATTCCAGCAATTGCGCGTCCGTCGTGTTTTGGTAACGCCTGCGTTCACCATTTTTGGTGTGTTAACTCAGCGTTTCCAAACGCGAAAAAAGCCGAAAACGCAAACGCACAGAAGCGAACCCACAACGCGTGCGATAACAGCTCGCGATTTTGTGCGCGATTCTGGTTGCAGTGTGGCCTCAGCCTAAAATCCTTTCTCTTGGTCATGACTCTGTAAATAAACCATGGTGGTAAGATCTCTGTGCAGCACTCCCCCCTTCCCCCCTCCCTATGTTACCTCCTCCCAACTTCTCTCAACTCCGGCTCAACCGACAGCTTCATGTGCGTAGGAGTTTTAAAAGTGAACATCCTAAAAAACAAACCCACCGAAGCGGCAATAGAAGCCACTGTTTCTTGAGGACACGGAAGAAGGAGAACAGGTCAGTTGATACGATCTCTCCTCTTTGTGTACCCATCAGCAATCAGTGAAAGCTAGTAAGAGGGTGTATCAAGTGAGCCTTTATATCTACCATCAAAGCTACTCTCTCCCCCTGCTATGTTTCCTTATCTCTATGTTTTATTACAGAGCAAGGAGAGGGGATTTGATTGATAGTTACAAGTAGGAGAGAGGAGGATATTAAAGGTCAGTTGAGGAATCAGAGCTAAAAAAATACAAAAACAGCTGTATTTACAAAAAATTTACAACAGTTGTAAATTTTCCAGTTGGGTTCGTACCTGTAAGGAGTATATTTGTATAATAACACAGGTCATTTTAAAACTTTGTATAATACTTGTCAAGTAGGCTTAAAGGGCATCTATAGTGGAAAAAAAAACACTTGCGTCTTTGCAAAGTTAAATGCATGTACTCTTGCTGCCTACGGGCTAGGTCCACACTAGCGCGTTTTTCGCGGTTTGCGCCCACGATTTTTCATACAACGGGAAATCCGGGAACGCGAAAATTCCGCGATTTTCGATCGCATGCGGATTCGTCGTCCGTTCGCGTTTTGGAACGCATGCTTCACCAATTTTGGTGTGCGTTAACGCGGCGTTTCCATAACGCGAAAAGGCGAAAATGCGAACGCCACAAGAAAGCGCGCACACAACGATAACGCTCGCGAGTTTTGTTCGCGATTCTTGGGTTGTCGTGTGGCCTCAGCCTAAATCCTACTCATGTCAGTTAAACATGGTGTCAGATCTCTGTTCAACACTCCCCCCCTCCCTGTTACCTCCTCATTCTAAACTCCAGCTACCGACAGCTTATCATGGCAGTCGGATTAAAAGTTGAACATCTGAAAAACAACACGCCACAGACGGTTGCCAATAGAAAGACAAGCTGTCTTGGGACACGAAAAGAGACAAGCAGTACAGGTTTAGACGAGTCTATCTCTTTGTGACCTATCATCAATCCAGTGAAAGCGCTATAGAGGGGGTGATCCAAGTGCAGCCTTAATAGTCATCCCATCTCAGAAAGCTACCTCTTCCCTCCGCTCCTTTCTTCATCGCTCCTATGCGTTATCCTCTATTATCAGAGCGAGCCCACTGGTTGATGTGATAGTAACAAGTAGGATCGGTAGGAGGCCACATGCATCAGCTACATATCTTCTACAAACTAGTGTGTATCTCAGGACAGAGAGGATCTGAAAAAACGTGACGACACTCAGGGGTTTGTGGGAATTATAGATACATGGAAAAGAAAGGAAATTTTCCCACTATAGTTTCAGATGCCTTTTAGAGGGTCACTATACCCCAAACTACTTTACATATTGAAACTACAATTTGAAGAAGTAAAATGGTGGTGTCACATATTTATCTGTGCTTGCTTTGTCATAAATTATTAAGTTTAGTGAGTGCTCCTAACTGCTCCCATCTCTCCCCTTCCACTACCTTATAGTCTGCATGTTAATCTGACAGCTCACCTGGTCTGGAGACAATGAAGTCTGCGATAACACAGACATGCTCATGAATGCCATCACTCCCCTCTCCCCTCCCCGTATAGCCCCTTTTTAATGGTACTCTGTGATTTTCTTAATTGTTGCAGAAAAGGTTGATTGGCTGGCGCATCCTAAACATACAGTTAGGGGCGACAGAAATGGACACTAATTAAAATATCTGCTTCTGGAGTGACAGGTCTTTCCCTGTAAATTCTAACGATTTCAACTGAAGATTTCTCAAAGATCTACGCTCAGAAATCGATTATTTATATATATAGCATACACTTAAAGTTTACACAACTTGTTGACAGCTGTTGAAATCGGTTCTTTCATTTTCTCTTTCTAATTCTTATCCACAGATGCTACTGTGTGAGGTCAAAATTTCCAGTCATTTTCTAAACCCCTCCTCCGAGTCACTCTTCAGCCTCCTCCTGACCCCTATCACTGGTTTCAGAGACATGCTCAGAGCACGTTATATCAGAGAACATTAATGTATATAACTGTTAGTGTACATATGCAGAGCATGCTTGTGGAAATTGTAGAACTAGTGTCTACCTAATGCTCTTTTCGTGTTCACAAAATGTTAGGGGCCATTTAATTCGAGGCAGAAAAAGGCCAATAAAAATCAGTGACATGTATAACTGCAACATAGGGCCGACAATGTTGGTTCTAAAGAGTAACCCATAACCAGAAAGCTCAGGGTTAAGAATGTATATTCCCTCCTGAGATGCGTTGGATTTGATCTCCCACCCAAGCATCGAAGATCATTCTGACTGGATGTATGATAGATTGTAAGCTCTCCAGGCAGTTACTTGTAAGTATAAGTTCAGAGTTATAATATAAAATAAATACCATCAAAGGGCATTATCTGTTAAAGTGACATGCTATCTATGGCAAGCTCTCTGCTGTGTTCAGCTGTAAGTACAGTATTGTATATTTACTGATGAAACAGGTCTTTCCCATCTAGAACACCAGGAAGGGTTTTTTTGACAAGTAGAGGGAAGAGCAGGTTTTAAGAGCTAAACGCCTGACCACCCAGGGCTAGGCCACACTGCTGCTTTTTTTGCGTTGCGCTTTGCGATTTTACAAAATCTTGAAAATAAGCGGGGCAACCGCAAAAAAACCGCGCTTTTTCCGGTGCGATGGATTGCGTTTTGCGTTCTGCAATTTTTAATCGCAATGCATGCGTGTTCCTATCACTTATTGAAGAAAATCGCAAGCGCAAAACGCAACGAAAATCGCACTTGCAATTGCATTCTATTTGCGTTTGCATTTGACGTTGGTGTGGCCTAGCCAAAGGCTCTTAGAGCTGCCACAACTGCTGTGGTGTTTATCTTCTCCATATTTGAAGAACAGAACTAGTCTGTTGTATAGTTTGGCACTGGAAGGGACTAACTCACCTTTTAAAGAAGCCATAGGTAAAATCCTGCAATGGTGTATGGCTTATATGAAGCTCTTGCTTCAAATGCACATACTACGCACCAGATATTACCACCCAGGGATATCAAGATCAGTCAAGGATCTAGGATGTAACTAGTAAACACTACAGAAAAAAAAGAAATTTCTCCCACTTCCTACATTTCTCTGCCCTTGCTGGACTATGTAAAACACAAACATACCAAGGGGTCTGAGAAATAGACTACGCCCCAACATCAGCATAAAAACATTCCTGAATCCATGGAATGCCTACTTAATAAATGTAGCTTAACCTGATGGTTACTCAGCATTGATTGCTTTTAAGACAACCTACAACCAAATGAATGGAACTAAACGCCGAAAAAATAACACGATAACAACAGCTATATAGGCTATCCGTTCCCTCACAAACATGAGGGATTCTGAGGCTTGTGCTCCGCCGGCGTACTGGTGCAGGAGAAGTCCTTAGGAATGTCACTGTTCCGCCTCCACCCATAACTTCTGGTCAGTAATATTCTGATATCTTGGGCTGTGGAGCACGTGGGAGATGATGTTGAGTGGTGTTTAAAGGTAGAAACTGGCTGATTTAAGCTGAAATGCGTCCAGGCATTTGGATTTTTTACTGTTTGGATGTATTAATAAAGTCATTTTTTTATTCGTGACTCAGAGTATTGGGTTCCCGGTCATTGGCGTTCCATTCGGAAATTGAACGGCCGTCTCTCACAAGGAGTTTATTTTTATAAGTGTCTGAGGACTTTAGCGAAGGTTTCAGGGCTGGTCTGCTGGCACCCGGAACCACCCACCTCAGGGGTGAGTTTTAGCGTGCACACGCTCCTGCATTCTATTTTCATTCAAAGAAGCATTTACAACTGTAAAAACATGGTGCTTGAAGTACCGCGGATCGAACCAAGCGATAGATCTGAGTGTACCACAACCCATATCGCAAATGTATTAAGGAGTTCTAGTGTAACACACATATAATGGAAATGACATGCTTGAATATAATATATGCGAAGCCATATAACCGGGTTGTTTTGCTGCCCTGGTGTAACTAATTGCTGTGCTTTTAGCTTTTGATACTTGTGAGAAACTGCCTTTCATTTAAATTCAGCTTGTTTTGGAGACCACAGTTCCCCTTGATACCATAGTAACAATATATGGATAGTCTATAACATGTGGTAAACAAGCCACTGTGAGTAAGTACAGCCAGCACTATACATTCACTCAACACGCAAAAATGGTGGACTCATGGACATGTAATCCAAACACATGCCAAGCTTAAATCAAAGGCCACTGAGCACACCACTACTCATTATTTTATGTGTGTCTTCAAATCTGCTGTGGGTGACAACAGGCTACAAGTTAAAACATGTTACCTAGTGCACACACAATCCTTATGATGTAACGCAAATCATAATGGACTTGCGTTATCTGAAACATTGTGGGTTTAGATTCTAAAATACACAAATACACGCACCCTACATAAACCAATTAAATTGAAAAAATGTTTTTTGGCTATGCATTTTCATAAATTTTATAGGCTAGTAATGTGTGCTTAAATTCTAGTTAATGAATGTAACTACGGTCAATGGTACCTAATTACTAATTAATCTTACATGGTAAGATATTGGTGTGTATCATGCAGTCGTGGGCAAACATATCTTACCATGTGTTGCGGGATGGCCGAGTCCGAGCTTTGGTCGCTCGTTCCATCCCCATCCACATTTGTCTTGGTAATAGAATTACATTTTAACAACTTTGTCTTTATATTGACAATATTTATAAAAATGCGTGCACCCTGTGGTTATACGGTGTGCAGTGTTAATTGATTCCTGCTATCTTTGCCTAAAGTAAACTTGCTTAAACAGGTAGGCTACACATCACCCCTTTAAACTGATGGTTCACTTGTCCTTTAATATATCATGGCAATAATAAACCACCTGTGATTACAATGGGGCTCATTTGCCCCAAACATTTGATTGGTTGTGCTAAAATTGACATACATCTTATAAAATAACAACTTGCTTACTACGGTTGAATTATCCAGGATGGATCCTGGGTTAATGGAAACCTGTCAAAAATGTAAAAAAAATATAACATCAACACAATAACACTACATTCCATTTATTTGCAAATGCCACTTTATTATTTCTGGTACCTTCTCTACAATACTTTTTTGTTACGGTAAGTATGCGTTTCCCTTGGTTTTGGCATCTACAAATTTGGGGAGGGGTACAATTTTTGTATAAGTAAAAAAAATTGGTATTAATTTTTACAACCCGTATTGTCATACCATCAATCTGGACACATTTATATCAAAAGTACATCTTTACATGATTTTCAAACATATTTTTACAATTAGAGATTTTGCTAATTATTGTCTGCACTTAAGCATTGGATGCTGGAACAACTTCATTTTTAGACAATTGTTAGGCTTTGGATTTGTGACTGACACTCTAATCTTAATTTTCATGATGCTAAATATGTGGTAGGAAATTGTAAGGTGTTTCATCATGAGATCATTTTTCTGATTATCTTCATGATTTTCAGCATTCTTCATCAGGCATCTGGAAGATAAAAACATCATCATGTATGAGATCTAGTTCCTACACATGGGTAAACTCAATCTCATGTCTAATGTTTGAGTTTTCTAAATACACAAACCATATTGTGGGTCTGTTCTTCTTTTATGAGATGTGAATGTAATTTGTGTCATTAACTTAGTCAACATTTGTAGCTGATTGAACCAATTATTGTGGTGAGTGTTATTAGGAACAAATTAACAACTTAAAAAATGTATTAGGATATCGTTTTACAAATATCAGTGGTAGTTTGACTGTGTAATCCATGTAAGGCTCCAAACAATAATTGAAAATCAACATTTTCTTGCTGTGTTCTTCTTTATTCAACACTGAAATGGAGGTCATCATGCCATCTTTAATTGGTTTTGCCAATTATCCGAATTGAAAGGAAAGGATGTAGAAACACAAACAGGAAATAAAGTTTGATAAAAAAACCGGACAGAGTGATCTTAGACGATTTGAGTAATGAAAGAATGTGATCAGTATAGTGGTCTGAAATTTTCCATTTATATGATGATTTGAAAGAAGGACATTGAACACTGTGCTTGAGAATATGCTGTTACCTGGTCTGTCCACACCACTGTGTTGTTTGCATTTCTTTGCATCTAGAACTTCCATGGAACACCTAGCAATAGTTGGGGGAATGGACAATTCACACTTCAGCTGTTCTTAACTGTAATTATAAGTTAAAAATAATTTTTTCTTCTGAATGACGCATCAACTTAACCCGTTGAAAACTGGGGTTTTTTTTAGGTCATGAGTGTGCACATGTTATGGGGTAACTGGTGGATTGAGGGGGTCAAGGTATGGGGGGGCAAACTTTGTACACCATTCGCAATAACCACCCACACCATTGGTGGTGGTATTGTCTGTGGTCCATAGTTGGTTATGGGGGTGAGCATTTCTGTGTGTATCTGGGGGGATTTGAGAGGGGACCAGGTTGGTGTTGGGGGGGATGGTGCAAATCTGCGCTTATGGTGCAAAAATTGTATACTGTATTATTTTCATAATATGTAGGAGCTGTTTGTACTGGTAGGGTCCATATAGTGGGGGGGGTTCATAGGGTTGTGCATGTACTGGGATCGTTGTGGGTGAGGCGGTCCAGCTGTATTTGTTGCTTGTGTGTGGTGGGGGTGATGTGCCAAATTTGACACTAAGTTTGATTTTTTACTAAATAAGTTTAAGAGGCTCATTCCCCCCTAAACACTATAATTCCCCCCCACACTGGTACCACTCTGTAGTAATAAAAATCCTACCTCCATCCCAGCTCCAAATGGTTCTCCTGTATCCCCCATCCAACCACCGTCCCCAAAATGCCCCACCAGGATGATTAGCAGAGTCCATATGGACTCTGCTCCTGGTTCCCCTCCGGTGAGAAGTTTCCCCTCTCCTCCCTCTCCCCTCCTGTTTTGGACTCCACACCCCAAAGGCTCACAACCATTTTATACATGTAAGAAAACTTTACCGGATCTTTAATTGCCTTCCCTCTTTCCTCCTCCATTCAGATCTACTGGCAAGCCGCGTGCCGGAATTGGCTGCCATATCCACAACGAGGTGATGGTCCCCACCGCCCTCCTGCTTGCATTCACGCAAGCAGAGGGCCGGGCAGTGCGGCGGAGGGAAAGAGGGAAGTAAGTAATGTTTGGAGAAGTTTCTACATTAAAAATATAGCTGTTGGGCTGGGGGCTAAGCCTCACTATATAAAACATTAAAAAGAAGGGTGGACACCCCTTTAAAACCTTTTTTTGTATAAAACAATTAAAAAAGGTTCGATTGAGACAATGAACATGTTTATATTCTACTTTCATAATATTAATGCTGCATCATTCTGTGTAAACAACACGAATACCACCAGCAATAGCGCATGTATCAGCTATACAGTGCAACCACACCATACGTTCAATCACTAGCCTACGTCCTATCAACAAAAAGCTGTGTTCATTCATCAGAAATATAATGCAGTATAGAATGTATTTTGGGTTGATAACAGACTACATTTTTCATTACAACCTACTCAGCACTACCCACATTTCTGTGGAAATTATGAGGAGAAAAAAAATTCTTCCTTCGACTCCAAGTTGCAAGAGAATCCCCGGATCAACTACTTTATGTATGTACCAGGAACCTGCAAAAATTCAAGATTCAGAAACTCATCCAGCTTTCTTTTGAAACTATTCCAATGAACCTGCTCCACAACCCAAGAGAAGACAGTCATAGTTTTAACCATCCACAGTGAAAAATACTTTCCGACCTTGAAGCTACACGTTTTCAATTCTAAAGAGTATGTCCGCGTTGTAACATGAATCCACCATCAGCCTACATCCATCCACACCATTCAGTTCATGAATCAGCCACAACACTCCACTCAACCCAAATTTTTTTTTTTTTTCCCTGCAATCCACCATCATACGTGTCAAGTTCCACAGGACATATAGTTCATTGAATCCAGCATACTTGTCTCAGTAAGCAGCAAATGATAAACTTAGTAAAAGGTTTTATAAAGTGAGCAAGCACATACATTATTGTGGTAACGTTTAATGTTGAAACTTGACTTAATTGGTTAGTTGTGTATGCGGGTTGGCCAAAACCGAATAATATTAAGAGCCTTTCTCTTCTGTTTCAGTTAATACAACTCTATTTAAAAGAAAAGTAATGACCTGGCTGATTTGTAAATGGTTGTTACCAGTTACGGGTCCAAAAAAAAAAAAGAAATACCCAAGATATCATTCTCTATCCTTTCCAAAAAACCTGGCTAATATAAAAAATTGGTTGATACAACTGGCCAAAAATTTTGTTGACATAGAGGAGATTCTCAGATGTACTAGAGGGAAAAAACTGACTGTAAGTTATGTTCAGTCCTGAAGCCAACACTGTTCCACTGTGTTCCCATCTACATGAATTCCTCAAATATTCCTCAGTCACATCGATTAGCCCCAGGTCAAAACAAATAGAGCAGCAACAACAACAGCAGTTCCATCAATGTAACTTTACTAGTTAGAATAATCTCAACAACTGCAAACATTTGCTTGTGAAGGTCTCATTATCCAGGTCATGGTATAATCTGTTGTATTCAATTCGTATCAACTGGACTGAAATGTAGTTCTTGAATAACGTTCCGCTAGTCATCCTACTGCTTTCTCAATTCAGAAAATGACTTTACAAGAATCTGTGGCATTATGTACCGCTGGACAATCCCATTAGCATATCACAGCCATTTGTTTAAGGTTGTGATTAGATATTGGCTAAGAGGTTTATGGACGCCCAGAAGTAAGTGTTAAAACAGCATTGTACATGGCAAGACAGTTGGTGTCGCCCCCCCCCACCAAGAGGAGCAGCACGTTCAGCAGGCCTTATTTGGTTCAGTGTGGGTATCATTGGGCAGTTCTCGCGATCGGGTTGAACATTTGAAACGGCATTGCTACTTGACAAATTTCCTAAGCAGAAATCTGTCGAAGCAAGAGAGGTAAACCCAAGGGTCAAGTATTTGGTGGAGTGAGGCCAGTCGGATAGCAGTCAAGAAAAATTGCAATCGTTCTGTAGCTCCATACTTTGCTCTAAAGATTCTGGCCTGCAGTGTTCCACTGAAGTCTATATGGTATCATTTTTAGCATGATAGCCTGTTGGAAAACAAAACTCATGTTAGCTCAGTATTATTAGAAATATCAAATAAGCATTAGTGATCAATGATGTAGACAAAAGCAATAACCAGGTCCAGATGCACACATCTAAGGATTTTTAAGTGTTAAAGGTTTATTGATATTAAACCACAAAGCACAGATTTTGGGGAGATTACGTCTTTGTCAGAGGAGCCTTTTTGTCAGCATTACAGTATTTATCGCCTATATATATATTATTGTGTTTACCTAATTGTAGAATTCATGTTGTTAACCAAATGACAAACAAAAAGAATGCAGTCCCATGTGTAGGTAATAATTAAAGTGGATTGTGTTCTATTAAACCTAAACCACAGGGTCTTCACCCCTGGGTCTCACTTATATACTTAGAATGAGTCCTGCAAATTCGGCTTTGTAAAGCTGCTTTCTAGCTTCCCTGCCATATTTCCAGACTATAGCATGATCAATGGGAAGTGTGCATGTTGCCTTCCTCTGATTCAATACTGTTTGTGGTGGGGCTGGGTCAAAGTAATAAGGTAAGACCCAGGGATGAGGACCCCTGAGTGGTTTCCTACACACATCAATTCGGTTAGCTGGTGATCGTACATGTGTGGTGGTCGTACATGTGTGGCTCCCATCTGCATTGTGATTTTTCTGATGCTGCCCATGTTTATGAATTGTCGGAATAATGGTGGTGGCATCTGTGGTTCCTTGACATTCCTCATTGCATTTCATTTTGTGTAATGGATGTTTTTCAACAATATCGCAAAGACCAGTTTTTTTTGCTTATCATTTATTGAAGACAAACTGTTTATTTATTACTGATATAAATGCGTGAATTAACTTTCCTGTGTGTATGTGTGTTTATGCGCATGCATGGGGGTCCTCTTTGAGGCTTTCAAAATTTAGAGGGATTCAAACACTAATGTGGCCATACACATACATATTTGATTTAACATTGAAAATTAAAGAATGTCTATTTTTTATCTGTACTTATTCAACATAGGCCTTGGATTCACTAGAAATCCCCGGACAGCTGCATGTTGAACACTGATGTACAAACAGATTCCTTGTGTGAAATAATTTATATTTATTATACTATTTTTTGGCAAAAAACCCCAATAATAATCGTTTGCAAAGATGTGTCTTTGTCACACCACTCTAATCATTAGTGCATATGGCAATAGTGTTACCCACTGGCACGATCCACATGCACTTCCAAATGTGTTTTGTAATACGGCAACCATTGCATGCATTGCACTCCAATAACAGATCCTTTTTCATGCAGATGGCAGTGTTTTGGCAAAACAACATAAATGTGCGTGTTTCTGTATTGTATTGTTGCTACAGCCAGCACAATATTTGCCAGGCTGCACATTCAGTCTTAATATTTTCTCAATACATGCATGGTGTGGATATGGGCAGCCTGTTACCAGCCACAGCCCACTGGTAAGGCCTTATTTGGAATATCCGGTGCAGTTTTAGAATTCCATATATATAGGGACATCTTGGAAAAGTTCATAAAGGGCAACTAAATTAATAAGGGAATGGAGGGGATGACTACGCAGACAATTTAGACAACAGGCTGATCACCAAACTGAGGATATGGTTCAAAAGAACTAAATATGGTAATATAACTAAAGCTCCTGGACCAGCTAAAATACATCCTCATTCTAACCTATGCTTTGTTTCTTATTTTCTCAGATTCCCTCATGTACAGAAATGTGCTTCTGGATTGAAAAAGCTGATGTAATTTCTATATTCAACAAGGTATTGTTCACAGCCTGGTAATTACAGACCTGTGAGTTTGATACCGTAATGTATCTAGAGTATGTTTCAGGACTGATTTTATAAATAATCAGCATTGATTTATGAGGACAAATCTTGTCAACAAAATTGCCTTTATGAGAAAGTGATAGAGTTTGGACTCTGGCATAGCAGTAGATATTGCTATACATTGATTTTGCTAGGACTTTTGATTCATCCCATAGTCGACTATTTGTACATGGATAGAAATTGGTTTATGGATCAGATGCAGAAAAAGTTGGTAATGGTGCCAATGTGGACTTAAGTTCTAATGGTGAGGCCACTCTTTTTAATCTGTATATTAATGGTTTGGAATTAGGTATTGTTACCAGAGTCTCGGTGTTTTGCAGACAACACAAAACTTTGTCGACCACTAACTAAAGATAATGTGCAATTGCTGCAGGCAGATCTAAATTGTCACATTGGACTGCTAAGTGGCAGATGAGATTCAATGTTGATAAATTTAAGGTGATGCATTTTGGGCTTAATCCATGTGCAGCTTATACTCTAAATGTCTCTGTGTTAAGTGAATCTCTGTTAGTTTGGAGTTTTGATGGATAACAAACTTAAATGTAGCAAGCAGTGCCAGACGGCAACACTAAAGCCAGCAGATATTTGTCTTGTTACAAGATGGTATGGATTATAGGTAGGAGAACTTTTTTTTCTTTCTCTGGATCACCTGTTAGGTAGGGTTTAATGGGTAGGCTATGGAGGTTGGACTATATGGACGGATATCTTATTCATATTCTGTTACTATATATATATATATTATATATATTATATATATATATATGTGTGTGTATTTTATTTGATAGACATAAGACGCAGGGAGAACATCCATTTCAATGAATAAGCAAAAACAAATGAGGTTGTTTGGGAGAGAGGTGACTTATACCTCCTATATCCAGGTTGACCAAACTCACTATTTCTGTCAGACAGAATACCAATGTGATAACAATCTGGTTGTCGTTTTCATTCTTTCGGTTCATGTGTATCTGTAGTATTAGATTAAATCAAACGGATGCTAGTGAAACTTCTTCAAGAAACAAAACTTTAATTCCAGTTGATTTGCCTAAATTACAAAGGTACAACCTGTTTTTACATTGAAGACCACAGGATTGGCCATGATTTAATGACATATCCAATCAGTCAGTGACTATTTACCAAAGACTTTTAGGAGTGATCTGTCAGGCCAAAAATTAAGATGACAATTTGGGCCAATCAGCCTAAATTTTGGCTGCGGCAGTCGACTGGGCTGAACAATTGACCCTTGTGTACCAGCTCTAATGCCCGACTTGTTATAAATATATATACTGTAAATAATACAAACAAATCATGGTAACAAGCTGACAATGAGATGTGCAAAATCGTGTTTATAGAATAAAATATTTTATGGGTAAATTTTTCACATTCATATTGAGTCACCCGTTTCATATAGTTTAAAACTCCTAAAGGGTCCTATATGTTGATTTATTTTGCTTGCTGGGGCTGCATTTGTTACTTTTCAACATACATCGTGTCCTGCTATAGTAAGACTTAACCATTTCAAATTTTAGCTAGCTAAGACTTTGTTGACATTACGTCGCGACCAGAATGCAAACGTGTGATATACATCGTAATTATATGCAAACAAACTTTATTTTAACTGCACTGTACTGCAACTGCACAACAACCACAAAATCACAAGCACCCAATGCTATTATCTGTTCCCTATTCAAAAATTCATTTTGATGCATTTTTCAAGATAATGCTTCAGGTATTCTCAAACTTCAACTCCCAGCATTCTTCAGCTACAATTGAAGAAGGAATTCTGGAGTTGTAGGCACACATTTGAGAATCCCTGTAGATAGCCCCAACAGGAAATATGCAGTGACATGTAACTAAATGATCCCATATCTGGGTCCCGGTTCCTGAGAGATCCACAGGTGCTATTAAGATCATCTAAAGTCACTAACAAATTACTAACTGGAAATCCAAATGTACTAACAGCTGTGAATAAATTACTCTGTAATAATTTCACTTTACACAGAGGAAGAAGTGCAGTAACAAGGTTAGCAATCCATCCCGCTGATCAGACAGTAATTAGAAAACAAGCCTTATATATGTCAAACAGCAGTACATCTAGCCCATGAATGTTACTTTTATAAAGTTACTGCTAAATCTCCTACCAGAAGGGTACCACAGCGAACAGAACACACATGATTCCATCGTTGGATCAAGTTGTATGACTAAATCTCTAATGAACTCTCTGGCAGGTTGCAATCGGAAGCCAAGCATGGAAGAAAGGCCGAGGCATGTCTCGTGGCAAAGAACACCGGCAAGAACATGTAGCTGTTCAAACAGGCAAAGCAAAGAGCGACAAATCCAGCGACGCAAATGTCGACGCAAACACTATGTTTCCCAGTCGCCTCTTTATCTCCGGTGCTTATAACACAGGTGCCCGCCCACTGGAGAGTGTACTGACCCACCCCGATGATAGGCAATAGGGCGAAGGCCAGAACCCCGCACCAGATAGCCAACAGCACCGCCTTGTGGCCCTTGTTTTCATATCCTGGGTACCAGTGAGGGTGGATGGCCAAGGTCCGCTCTATGCCATGGCACTTGGCAATGAACAGGGACAAAGGCAAACATAGTCATACACAGACCGAAGAAAGGGGCACAGGTGACCTGATGGACACCATTTACCCATTGCCTGTTGATAGATACACAGAGATCACAAGGGGGCTGGGTCAGGAGTTGTCCTGTGAAGTCAGTCATTGCCAGGGAGCCAATGCACAGAAGAAAGGAATGTTTCCTGCTACTTTCCTTCTTTTTTAGGAATTGTACACTACAGCATTGCCAGTGCATTGCCCACTAACCCAGTGATCATCATGGACAAGGGGAAAGCTACTGACACCGAGCTGCCTTCTCCTCCCTGCTATGGGAGATGTCACTTTCTGTTCCTTTCTTTCATATGGATGGAAGAAATCGGTCCCAACATTCTGTGGCATTTACATCACTGGGCTTCACGTTGCAGTAAACTACACACCGGTACAATGAGATCACTGCTACTGCAATCCATTCTGCTTCAGACACCTGCAGCACTGCCACGGTCTCACTGATGCACTGATATATTTATAAGTTTAGTTAGAGGTGTGTCCCAAGAAACCGCTCCCATTCATCCTGGGGGACGGAGGGAAAGGCAGACAGAATATCATTGTAGTGAGAGAAGGGGCCCGACTAAACTGTAAAGTGGTTTGTGTGCCACTTGCCCCCTAAAAAAATGCCACTAGTTGATTGCACACTACCTACATGCACAAAGGGCTGTGACTGCTACAAAACACACCGACAGCAAGAAGCTTCCCTGTCCTCTTCAGCTCCCCAATTTTCTTTCTCCTCTCTCTTAATGAGATCGGGGGTGGGGCGGGGCTACTGACCTCTGCCTTCCAGCCTGACAGTGAGAGGTGACTGGAGATCCTGTTCCAGTACCACAATGTAGACTGATTGGCATTGTGGGGTGGGAGCCAGGAGAAGTTTTACACTGGTCTGATTTGAAAACCTGCCAGCCTTGTGTGGTTAAAATACATAGACTTATAATCCGAGCAGCAGGTAACGTTGTGGTTTAGGGCTGGTAATGTTTGTCAAAGACTGAATCTCAAGGGTTATTTACTTTATGCTAAGCTTGTGTCTTCTTTCCCACTCAAATTGCTACTGGAAACAGACATCCATCTATAACCATATTACAGACAGCCCCCCATCTATAACCAGTGTACAGACAGCCCGCCATCTATAACCAGTGTTACAGACAGCCCCCCGTCTTACCAGTTTCAGAAAACCTGTTATAACCAGTGTTACCAGACAGCCTCCCTTATATACCAGTGTTACAGAAAGCCCCCGTCTATAACGAGTGTTACAGACAGCCCCCCGTCTATAACCTGTTCAGACAGCCCCCCGTCTATAACCATTGTTACAGACAGCCTCCCGTCTATAACCAGTGTTACAGACAACCCCCATCTATTACATGTGTTACAGACAGCCCTCAGACTATAATTAGTGTTACAGACAGCCCTCCATCTATAACCATTGTTACAAACAGCCCTCCATCTATTACCAGTGTTACAGATAGCCCTCTGTCTAAAATTTGTGTTACAGACAGCCCCCACCTATAATCAGTGTTTACAGACAGCCCTCTGTCTATAACTATTTTTACAGAACAGCCCTCCATCTATATTAGTGTTACAGATAGCCCTCCATCTATATATGTTACAGACAGTCCTCCATCTATACCCAGTGTTACAGACAGTCCTCCATCTATAACCAGTGTTACAGACAGCCCCATCTATAGAACCAGTGTTACACATCCTCCCATCTAGACAGTGTTACGCAGACCCCCATCTATGACAGGTATTACAGAAAGCCCCCCATCCATAACTGTATGTTACAGTCAGCCCCCCATCTATAACCAGTGTTACAAACAGCCCTCCATCTATAACCATTGTTATAGACAGCCCTCCATCTATAACCGTGTTACGACAGCCTCCCATCTATAACCAGTGTACAGACAGACCCCCATCTATGACAGGTATTACAGAAAGCCCCCCATTCCATAACTGATGTTACAGTCAGCCCCCCATCTATACCAATTGTGACAGACAGCCCCCCGTCTATACCAGTGGTTACAGACAGAATCCTGTCTATAACCAGTGTTACAGACAGCCTCCCGTCTATAACCAGTGTTACAGAAGCCCCCGTCTATAACGAGTGTTACAGACAGCCCCCGTCTATAACCAGTGTTCAGACAGCCCCCCGTCTATAACCATTGTTCAGACAGCCCGCCTCCCGTCTATAACGTGTTACAGACAGACCCCCCATCTATGTACATGTGTTACAGACACCCTCAGACTATAATTAGTGTTACAGACAGCCCTCTCCATCTATACCATTGTTACAAACAGCCCCATCTATTACCATGGTACAGATAGCCCTCTGTCTAAAATTGTTGTGTTACAGACAGCCCCCACCTATAATCGTGTTACAGATACAGTCCCGTCTGTCTATCTATAACTTTGTTACAGACAGCCCTCCATCTATATAGTGTTACAGATAGCCCTCCATCTATAATTAGTGTTACAGACATCCTCCATCTATAACCCAGTGTTACAGACAGTCCTCCATCTATAATACCAGTGTTACAGACAGCCCCCATCTAAAACCAGTGTTACAGACAGCCTCCCATCTCTAACCCAGTGTTACAGACGAACCCCCCTCTATGACCAGGTATTACAGAAAGCCCCCCATCCATAACTGATGTTACGTCAGCCCCCCATCATAACCAGTTTTACAAACAGCCCTCCATCTAAACCAGTGTTATAACAAGCGCCTCCATCTAAACCATGTTACAGACAGCCCTCCATCTATACATAGTGTTACCAGATAGCCCTCAGTCTATAATTAGTGTTACAGACAGCACTCCACTATAACCAGTGTTACATACAGCTATCCATCTTTACCAGTGTTACAGATACCCCTCCATCTATAATTAGTGTTACAGACAGTCCTCCACCTATAACCAGGTGTTACAGACAGCCCTCCATCTATTACCAGTATTAAACAAAGCCCTCCATCTGTAATTTGTTACAGACAGCCCTCCGTCTTTTACCAGTGTTACAGACATCCCTCTGTCTATAATTTGTGTACAGACAGCCTCCATCTATAACCAGTGTTACAGCAGCCTTCCATCTATAATTAGTGTTACAGTCAGCGCTTCATCTTATAACCAGTGTTACAGACAGACCCCATCTATAACCAGTGTTCAGACAGCCGTCCATCTAAACCAGTGTTACAGACAACCGTCCATCTATAACCAGTGTACTTATGATGCTAAGCTTGTGTCTTCTTTCCCACTCAATTGCTACTGAAACAGACATCCATCATAACCAGTATACAGACAGCCCCCCACATCCCTTTAAAACACATTAAACCAGTGTTACATAATCCCGCCATCTATACCCATGTTCAGACAAGCCCCGCCGTCTATAACAGTGTTACAGAAGGAATCCCGTCATAACCAGTGTTACAGACAGCCTCCCGTCTATAACCGTGTTACAGAAAGCCCCCGCTATAACGAGTGTTACAGACACCCCCGTCTAACCAGTGTTCAGACGCCCCCCCGTCTATAACCATTGTTACAGACAGCCTCCTGTCTATAACCAGTGTTACAGACAGAACCCCCATCTATTACATGTGTTACAGACCCCTCAGACTATAATTAGTGTTTACAGACAGCCCTCCATTTATAACCAGTTTTACAAACAGCCTCCATCTATTACTCTGTGTTTACAGACAGCCCTCATCTTATAATTAGTGTTACAGACACCCTCCATCTATAACCATTTTCAAAACAGCCCTCCATCTATTACATTGTTACAGATAGCCCTCTGTCTAAATTTGTGTTACAGACAGCCCCCCACCTATAATCAGTGTTACAGACAGCCCTCTGTCTATAACTATTGTTACAGACAGCTCTCCATCTATAATTAGTGTTACAGATACCCTCCATCTATAATTAGTGTTACAGACAGTCCTCCATCTATACCCAGTGTTACAGACAGTCCTCCATCTATAAACAGTTACGACAAGCCCCCATCTATAACCAGTGTTACAGACAGCCTCCCATCTATAACCAGTGTTACAGACAGACCCCCAATCTATGACAGGTATTACAGACAGCCCCCCATCCATAACTGATGTTACAGTCAGCCCCCCATCTATAACCAGTATTACAAACAGCCCTCCATCTATAACCAGTGTTATAGACAGCCCTCCATCTATAACCAGTGTTACAGACAGCCCTCCATCTATAAGCAGTGTTACAGATAGCCCTCAGTCTATAATTAGTGTTACAGACAGCACTCCATCTATACCAGTGTACATACAGCTATCCATCTATTACCAGTTTTTACAGATAGCCCTCCGTCTATATTAGTGTTACAAGATAGCCCTCCATCTATAATTATGTACAGATAGCCCTCCATCTATAATTAGTGTACAGACAGTCCTCCACCTATAACCAGTGTTACAGACACCTCCATCTATCCCAGTATACAGACAGCCCTCCATCTGTAATTTGTTACAGCCCTCCGTCTTTTACCAGTGTTATCAGACATATCCCTCTTTCTATAATTTTGCTTGTGAAGTTTTCTCATTCATCCAGGTCATGTATATCTTGGAGGGCTGTCTATAACACTGGTTATAGATGGAGGGCTGTTTGTAATACTGGTTATAGATGGGGGGCTGACTGTAACATCAGTTATGGATGGGGGGCTGTCTGTAATACCTGTCATAGATGGGGGTCTGTCTGTAACGCTATCTGTAACACTAATTATAATGGAGAGGCTGTCTGTAACAATAGTTATAGACAGAGGGCTGTCTGTAACACTGATTATAGGTGGGTAACGATATAGGGGGGGCTGTCTGTAACCAACATTTTAGACAGAGGGCTATCTGTAACACTGGTAATAGATGGAGGGCTGTTGTAACAATGGTTAAGATGGAGGGCGTCTGTAACACTAATTATAGTCTGAGGGCTGTCTGTAACACATGTATAGATGGGGGTCTGTCTGTAACACTGGTTATAGCGAGGCTGTCTGTAACAATGGTTATAGACGGGGGGCTGTCTGAACACTGGTTAAGACGGGGGGCTGCTGTAACACTCGTTAGACGGGGGCTTTCTGTAACACTGGTTATAGACGGGAGGCTGTCTGTAACACTGGTTATAGACAGGATTCTGTCTGTAACACTGGTTATAGACGGGGGGCTGTCTGTAACCCTGGTATAGATTGGGCTGACTGTAACATCATTATGGATGGGGGGCTTTCTGTAATACCTGTCTCTAGATGGGGGTCTGTCTGTAACACTGGTTATAGATGGGAGGCTGTCTGTAACACTGTTATAGATGGATACCTGTCATAGATGGGGGTCTGTCTGTAACACTGGTTATAGATGGGAGGCTGTCTGTAACACTGGTTATAGATGGAGGACTGTCTGTAACACTGGGTATAGATGGAGGACTGTCTGTAACACTAATTATAGATGGAGGGCTATCTGTAACACTAATTATAGATGGAGGGCTGTCTGTAACAATAGTTATAGACAGAGGGCTGTCTGTAACACTGATTATAGGTGGGGGCTGTCTGTAACACAAATTTTAGACAGAGGGCTATCTGTAACACTGGTAATAGATGGAGGGCTGTTTGTAACAATGGTTATAGATGGAGGGCTGTCTGTAACACTAATTATAGACTTAGGGCTGTCTGTAACACAAGTAATAGATGGAGGGCTGTTTGTAACACTGGTTATAAATGGAGGGCTGTCTGTAACACTAATTATAGTCTGAGGGCTGTCTGTAACACATGTAATAGATGGGGGTCTGTCTGTAACACTGGTTATAGACAAACTGTCTGTAACACTGGGTATAGATGGAGGACTGTCTGTAACACCCAATTATAGATGGAGAGAGTATCTGTAACTAATTATAGTGGAGGCTGTCTGTAACAAAAATATTTATAGACAGGGGCTGTCTGTAACACTGATATAGGTGGGGGCCTGTCTGTAACAAAATTTTAGACAGAGGGCATCTGGAACACTGGTAATAGATGGAGGGTGTTTGTAACAATGTTTATAGATGGAGGGCTGTCTGTAACTAATTATAGACTTAAGGGTGTCTGTTACACAAGTAATAGATGGGGGGCTGTTGTAACACTGGTTATAAATGGAGGGCTGTTCTGTAACACTAATTATTGTCTGAGGGCTGAGCGTAACAACATGTAATAGATGGGGTCGTCTGTAACACTGGTTATAGACGGGAGGCTGCTGCTGTACACAAGGTTATAGATGGGGGGCTGTCTGAACAATGGTTATAGACGGGGGCTGTCTGTAACACTCGTTATAGACGGGGGCTGTCTGTAACACTGGTTATAGATAGGGGGCGTCTGTAACACTGGTTATAGACAGGGACGCTTGTTGAACACTGGGTTAAGAGGAGGGCTGTCTGTAACACTGGTTATAGATGACGGGCTGTCTTGTAACATGATTATAGATGGAGGTATGTCTGTAAAACTGATTTATAGATGGAGGGTGTCTGTAACACTTGTTATAGATGAAGAGCTGGTCTGTAACACTGGTTATAGATGGAGGGCTGTCGTTTAACATGGTTTAAAGATGGGAGCTGTCTGTAACACTGGTTATAGATAGAAGGCTGTCTGTAACACTGGTTATAGGTGGGGGTGCTGTAACACTGGTTTAAATGGACGGTGTCTGTAACACTGTTATAGATGGGGTCTGTCTGTAACATGGTATAGATGAAGCGCTGACTGTAAACACTATTATAGAAGGAAGGCTGTCTGTAACACTGGTTATAGATGGAGGGCTGTCTGTAAACAAAATATAGACAGGGGAGTGTCTGTAACACTGGTAATAGAGGGAGGGCTGTCTGTAACAAATACCGCTGGAGGGCTGTCTGTAATACTGGTAATAGATGGAGGACTGTCTGTAACACTGGTTATAGATGGAGACTGTCTGTAACACTAATTATAGATGGAGGGCATCTGTACACTAATTATAGATGGAGGGCTGTCTGTAACAATAATTATAGACAGAGGACTATCGGAACAATCAGGTAATAGACGGAGGGCGTTTGTAACACTGGTTATAGATGGAGGGTGTCTGTAACACTAATTATAGACTGGGGGCTGTCTGTAATACAAGTAATAGATGGAGGGCTGTTTGTAACACTGGTTATAAATGGAGGGCTGTTGTAACACTAATTATAGTCTAAAGGGGGGGTCTGTAACACATGTAATAGATGGGGATCTGTCTGTAAACCAGTTATAGATGGGGGGGCTGTCTGTTAACACTTGTATAGATGGGGGCTGTGTCTGTAACAGGGTATAGATGGGGGGCTGCTGTAACACCGGTTATAGATGGGGGCGTCTGTACACTGGTATAGACGGGAGGCTGTTGGAACAGTTATAGATGGATGGCTGTGTAACACTGGTTATAGATGGGGGCTGTCTGTAAACACTGATATAGATGGAGGTCTGTCGTAATGGTATTAGATGGAGGGCTGTCTGGAACACTGTTATAGATGGGGGCTGTTGTAACAATGGTTATAGAGGAGGGCTTTCTGTAAACACTGGTTATAGATAGAGGGCGTCTAACACTGGTTATATAGAGGGGGGCTGTCTGTACAACTGGTTATAGATGGGGGCTGTCTGTAACACTGGTTATAGATGGGGGCTGTCTGTAAACACTGGTTATAGATGGGGGCTGTCTCGTAACGCTTATAGATAGAAGGCGTCTATAACAATGCTTTATAGATGGGAGGGCTGTCTGGACATGGTTATAGATGGAGGGCTGTATAACACTGGTTATAGATGAGGGTGTTTGTAACACTGGTATAGATGGGGGGCTGACTGTGTAACATCAGTTAGGATGGGGGGGCTGTTTTAATACTGGTCATAGATGGGGGCTGTTTGTAAACACCTGTTATAGATGGGGGGTTTGTAACAAGGTTATAGATGGGTGGCTGTCTGTAACACTGGTTATAGACAGGAGGCTGTCTGTAACACTGGTTATAGATGGGGGCTGTCTGTAACACTGGTTATAGATGGAGGACTGTCTGTAACACTGGTTATAGATGGAGGACTGTCTGTAACACTAATTATAGATGGAGGGCTATCTGTAACACTAATTCTAGATGGAGGGCTGTCTGTAACAAATTATAGACAGAGGGCTATCTGTAACACTGGTAATAGATGGACGGCTGTCTGTAACACTAATTATAGATTGAGGGCTGTCTGTAACACAAGTAATAGATGGAGGGCTGTTTGTAACACTGGTTATAAATGGAGGGCTGTTTGTAACACTAATTATAGTCTGAGGGCTGTCTGTAACACATGTAATAGATGGAGGTCTGTCTGTAACACCGGTTATAAATGGGGGGGGGCTGTCTGTAACACTGGTTATAGATGGGGGCTGTCTGTAACAGTGTTTATAGATGGAGGGCTGTCTGTAACACCGGTTATAGATGGGGGGCTGTCTGAAACACTAATTATAGACTGAGGGCTGTCTGTAACACAGTAATAGATGGAGGGTCTGTTTGTAACACTGGTTATAAATGGAGGGCGGCTTGTAAACACTAATTATAGTCTGAGGGCTGTCTGTAACACATGTAATAGAAAGGGGTCTGTCTGTAACACCGGCTATAGATGGGGGGGCTGTCTGTAACACTGGTTATAGATGAGGGCTGTCTGTAACAGTGTTTATAGATGGGGGGCTGTCTGTAACACCGGTTATAGATGGGGGGCTGTCTGTAAACACTGGTTATAGACGGGACTTGTTGTAACACTGGTTATAGATGGAGGACTGTTGTAACACTGGTTATAGATGAGGGAGTGTCTGTACAATGATTATAGATGGAGGCTGTCTGTAAATGATTATAGAGGAGGCTTGTCTGTAACAGCTGGTTAGAGGAGAGCTGTCTGTAACACTGGTTATAGATGGAGGGCTGTCTGTAACACTGGTTATAGATGGAGGCTGTCTGTAACACTGGTTATAGATGAGGGCTGTCTGTAACATGGTTTAGATGGGGGCTGTCTGTTAACATGGTATAGGATGAGGTGGCTGTCGTAACACTGGTTATAGATGGAAGGCTGTCTGTTACACTGGTTATAGATGGGGTTGTCTGTAACATGGTTATAGATAGAGGGCTGTCTGTAACGTGGTTATAGTAGGGGGCTGTCTGTAACACTGGTTATAGATGGGGGGCTGTCTGTAAACATGGTATAGATGGAGGTGTCTGTAACAGGTTATAGATGAGGGCTGTCTGTAACACTGGTTTAGATGTGGGGCTGTCTGTAACACTGGTTATAGATGGGTGGCTGTCTGTAACACTGGTTATAGATGGACGGCTGTCTGTAACACTGGGTTATAAGATGGGGTCTGTCTGTAACACTGGTATAGATGAAGCGCTGACTGTAACACTAATTATAGATGGAAGGCTGTCTACATGGTATAGATGGAGGGCTGTCTGTAAACACAAATTAGACAGAGGGATGTCTGTAACACTGGTAATAGACGGAGGGCTGTCTGTAACAAATTACAGATGGAGGGCTGTCTGTAATACTGGTAATAGATGGAGGACTGTCTGTAACACTGGTTATAGATGGAGGACTGTCTGTACACTAATTATAGATGGAGGGCTATCGTAACACTAATATAGATGGAGGGTGTCTGTAAACATAATATAGATGGAGGGCTGTCTGTACATTGGTTATAGGTGGGGGCTGTCTGGAACACAAATTAAGACAGGGGCTATCTGTAAACATGGTAATAGATGGAGGGCGTTTGTAACACTGGTTATAGATGGAGGGCTGTCGTGTAACAACTAATTATAGACTGAGGGCTGTCTGTAATACAAGTAATAAATGGAGGGCTGTTTGTAACACTGGTTATAAATGGGGGCTGTCTGTAACACTATTATAGTCTGAGGGCTGTCTGTAACACATGTAATAGATGGGGGTCTGTCTGTAACACGGTTATAGATGGGGGGGGTCTGTAACACTGGTTATATATGGGGGTGTCTTTAACAGGGTTATAGATGGGGGGCTGTCTGTAACACCGGTTATAGATGGGGGGCTGTCTGTAACACTGGTTATAACGGGTAGGCTGGTCGTAACACTGGTTATAGATGGAGGGCTGGCTGTAAACACGGTTATAGACGGGGGCTCTGTCTGTAACACTGATTATAGATGGAGGTCTGTCTGTAATGATTATAGACGGGCTGTCTGTAACACTGATATGATGGAGGTCTGTCTGGAACTGATATAGATGGAGGGCTGTCTGAACACTGTATAGTGGAAGCTGTCTGTAACTGTATAGCTGGAGGGCTGTCTGTAACACTGGTATAGATGGAGCGATCTGTAACACTGGTTATAGATGGAGGGCTGTCTGTAACACTGGTTATAGATGGGGGCTGTTGTAACAATGGTTATAGATGGGGCGTGTCTGTAACACTGGTTTTAGAGTGGGGCTGTCTGTAAAACTGGTTATAGATGGATGGCTGTCTGTAACACTGGTTATAGATGGACGGCTTCTGTAACACTGGTTATAGATGGGGTCTGTCTGTAACACTGGTTATAGATGAAGCGCTGACTGTAACAAACTAATTAGAGGAAGGGCTGTCTGTTAACACTGGTTATAGATATAGGCTGTCTGTAACACAAATATAGACAGAGGGATGTCTGTAACACTGGTAATGACGGAGGGTGTCTGTAACAAATTACAGATGGAGGTGTCTGTAATACTGGTAATAGATGGAGGACTGTCTGTAACAACTGGTTATAGATGGAGGACTGTCTGTAACACTAATTATAGATGGAGGGCTATCTGTAACACTAATATAGATGGAGGGCTGTCTGTAACTAATTATTAGACGAGGGCTGTCTGTAACATTGGTTTAGGTGGGGGGCTGTCTGTAACACAAATTATAGACAGAGGGCTATCTGTAACACTGGTTAATGAGAGGAGGGCTGTTTGGTAACAATGGTTATAGATGGGGGCTGTCTGTAACACTAATTATAGACTGAGCGCTGTCTGTAACACAATTAATAGATGGGGGCTGTTTGTAACATGTTATAAATGGAGGGTGTCTGTAACACTAATTATAGTCTTAGGGCTGTCGTAACACAGTAATAGATGGGGGTCTGTCTGTACATCGGTTAGATGGGGGGGCTGTCTGGAACACTGGTTATAGATGGGGGCTGTCTGTAACAGTGGTATAGATGGGGGGCTGTCAGTACACCGGTTATAGACGGGGGTGTCTGTAACACTGGTAATAGAGGGAGGCGTGCTGTAACATGGTATAAAATGGAGGGCTGTCTGTAACACTGGTATAGATGGGGGGCTGTCTGTAACACTGGTTATAGATGGAGGGCTGTCTGTAACATGGTTATAGATGACGGGCTGTCTGAGACACTGATTATAGATGGAGGTCGTCTGTAACAACTGATTATAGATGAGGGCTGTCTGTAACACTTGTTAGATGGAGAGGTGTTGTCACTGGTTACTGAGGGCGGTGTCTGAACACGGTTATGATGGGAGCTGTCTGTAACACTGGTTATAGATAGAGGGCTGTCTTTAACACTGGTTATAGATGGGGGCTGTCTGTAACACTGGTTATAGATGGGGGCTGTCTGTAACACTGGTTTTAGATGTGGGGCTGTCTGTAACACGGTATAGATGGATGGTGTCTGAAACTGGTTATAGAGTGGACGGCTGTCTGTAACAACTGGTTATAGATGGGGTCTGTCTGTAACACTGGGTATAGATGAAGCGCTGACTGTAACACGAAATTATAGATGGGAGGCTGTCTGTAACACTGGTTATAGATATAGGGCTGTCTGTAACACAAATTATAGACAGAGGGATGTCTGTAACACTGGTAATAGACGGAGGGCTGTCTGTAACAAATTACAGATGGAGGGCTGTCTGTAATACTGGTAATAGATGGAGGACTGTCTGTAACACTGGTTATAGATGGTGGACTGTCTGTAACACTAATTATAGATGGAGGGCTATCTGTAACACTAATTATAGATGGAGGGCTGTCTGTAACAATAATTATAGACGGAGGGCTGTCTGTAACATTGGTTATAGGTGGGGGGCTGTCTGTAACACAAATTATAGACAGAGGGCTATCTGTAACACTGGTTTAATAGATGGAGGGCTTGTGTAACACTGGTATGATGGAGGGCTGTCTGGTAACACTAAAAGACTGAGGGCTGTCTGTTAACACAAGTATAGATGGAGGGCTGTTTGTAACACTGGTTATAAATGGAGGGCTGTCTGTAACACTAATTATAGTCTGAGGGCTGTCTGTAAACATGTAATAGATGGGGGTCTGTCGTAACACACGTTATAGATGGGGGCTGTCTGTAACAGTGGTTATAGATGGGGGGCTGTCTGTAACACACGGTTATAGACGGGGGCTTGTCTGTAACACTGGTAATAGACGGGAGGGCTGTCTGTAACACTGGTTATAAATGGAGGGCGTCTGTAACACTGATTATAGATGGAGGTCTGTCTGTAACTGATATAGATGGAGGGCTGTCTGTAACACGTGTTATAGATGGAGGGCTGTCTGTAACACTGGTTATAGATGGAGGGCTGTCTGTAACACTGGTTATAGATAGAGGGCTGTCTGTAACATGGTTATAGATGGGGGGCTGTCTGTAACACTGGTTATAGATAGAGGGCTGTCTGTAACACTGGTTATAGATGGGGGGCTGTCTGTAACGCTGGTTATAGATGGGGCTGGTCTGTAAAACATGGTTATAGATGGGGGCTGTCTATAACAATGGTTATAGATGGAGGCTGTCTGTAACACTAGTTATAGATGAGGGCGTCTGTAACATGGTTTAGATGTGGGGTGTCTTAACACTGGTTATAGATGGACGGTTGTCTGTAACACTGGTTATAGATGGCGGGGTCTGTAACAATGGTTATAGATGGGGGGCTGTCTGTAATACTGGTTATAGATGGATGTCTGTTTCCAGTAGCAATTTGAGTGGAAAGGAAAGACCAACAAAGCTTAGCATAAAGTAACACTGGTTATAGATGGACGGTTGTCTGTAACACTGGTTATAGATGGACGGCTGTCTGTAACACTGGTTATAGATGGGTCTGTCTGTGAACACGGTGTATAGATGAAGCGCTGACTGTAACACTAATTATAGATGGAAGGCTGTCTGTAACACTGGTTATAGATGGAGGGCTGTCTGTAACACAAATTATAGACATCTGTTGTATTCAATTAGATCAACTGGACTTGAAATGTAGTTCTTGAAGACGTTTCGCTAGTCATCCGACTGGCTTTCTCAAATAGAATGACTTGTACAAGAATCTGTGGCAATTATGTACCCTGGAAAATCCCAATTAGCATATCAACAGCCAGGTGTTAAGGGTGTGATTAGGATAGTGGCTAAGAGGTGTTATAGGAACGCCCAGAGTAAGGTGTTTATTTTTAAACAAGCATTGTACATGGCAGACAGTTGGTGTCGAACCCCCCCACCTCTATTTAGGCTTGGTTTCTTTATTTTCACATAAATGGCCTCCTTAACACTCTCTTGAACCAGTCACGCTTCCTTCGCCAGTATGTAACATTACAATCTTCAAAGGTATGTCCTTTATCCTTAAGATGCAGATACACGGCTGAGTCCGACCCGAGGAATTGGCTCTTCTGGTGGGGCATACGTTGATGCAGTTGCTGTTTGGTCTCCCCCAATACAAATCAGAGCATTCTTCACTGCACTGCACTGCATATATGAGTCGCTTTTCTTGTGTTTCGGTATTGGGTCTTTCTGATGTACCAATTGTGCCTCAGTGTGTGTTCGGTTTAAAGCAGACAGGGATACGATGTTTTTTGAAAATTCTTCTTAATTTCTCGGAGACCCCTGCTACATATGGGATGCATGTTCTTTCTCTGTCTTGTTTTCCCTTCACGTTGGTATCGTGTTCTTTTCTTTCCTTCTACTTCTTTTGACAAAGGCCCAGTTGGATATCCCACAAGTTTAAGGGCTCTCTGAGATGTTTCATTTCTTTAGCCTTCGCCTCTGTGCTAGTGGGGATGTTCTCGGCTCTGTGTTGCAGGGTTCTGATGACCCCCAGCTTGTGATCTAAAGGGTGGTGGGAGTCAAACATAACTTTAAGGGCATAGCACCCAGCCACTGGTTCAGATATGTTGATGACACCTGGGTTAAAATCCACCAGAAGGAAGTACAAGCTTTCACAGAACACATTAATGCGGTAGACCAAAACATTAAATTACAAGGGAAGAGGTACAAAACAACAAAACTGGCTTTCTGGACTGCTTGGTAGAAGTTAAGGAAAAATGGTAAAACTGGAAGTAGAGGTTTACAGAAAAACACAACACACACAGATCAGTATTTGATGTTTGACTCCCACCACCCTTAGATCACAAGCTGGGGGTC
>JAACNH010001437.1:0-76383 GCA_019447015.1 Hymenochirus boettgeri | reverse complement strand
GGCCAGTACAGTACGCTCTCTATTTATTACAGGCCAGTACAGTGCACTCTATTTATTAAAGGCCAGTACGGCGTGCTCTATATTATTACAGGCCAGTACAGTACGCTCTCTATTTATTACAGGCCAGTGCAGTGCGCTCTCTATTTATTAAAGGCCAGTACGGCGTGCTCTATATTTATTACAGGCCAGTACAGTGCGCTCTCTATTTATTACAGGCCAGTGCAGTGCGCTCTCTATTTATTAAAGGCCAGTACGGTGTGCTCTCTATTTATTACAGGCCAGTACAACTGGAGCCTTAAGGTAAATTCCCAGAAATCAATTAGAACAGCACTGCACTCGGCACATCTTATTGAACTAATGAATCAGCAGCCTGGCAGATTGCTATTTTCATATATAAGGAGATAAAAAGTTACCATTACAACAATAGGGATCTGATGGGCATCTAAACAAACTAATATCTAAAAATAAATTGAGGACCTAAAAAAAAATGAGGACCTGAACCACTATATTTATCTTTTGAAATTGCTAATACAAACCTTAAAAGCATTCGGTTTTTTGTTAATGCTATCTTTCTGTTACCATGTTTCTAAAGTGAAATACTGATGCACACCAGGCTTTCATACATGAGTGTATAGCACAAATCTTGGCATTTTACTTTAAACCGGTGTCCCCTGCCACAGCTTCTAGATAGAATGGGAATGCAGGATGATTCTCTACACTTAATACCCATGGTGCTTTGTGCCTTGGGATACCAAGCCATTCTAACTTGCCACTTGAAAAGAAGAGGAGGAGGAGCAAATGCATTGGTTTTACATAACAGTTAGAGAAATATTTTTCCAAAGACTACACAAAATGTTCCCATGGAATCCATTAATAGTAATATCTCATTTCAGTGAAAATATGAAGCATTTCCATTTTTTCTTTGTTTTATTTTGTTCTGCTGTAAAATAAATGAGTTCCACCATTTGGGATTTCCTGCATTTTTTTTCCTGGTAAGGTCATTTTATATTACCAATATATATTTATATATGTATTATATATAAATTTATATATGTACCAAACAATGTACAGTACTTTAAAGTATAATAGTATAGGAGGTACAAGTCTGTATTTAAAGGGTATCTCCACTGAGGAAAAAGCACACCCACTTGGCTGCAGTAAGAAATCCTTTCCTCCCTGACTCTCTAGTTCATTTTCCAGCTGATTATGCAGAGAGAGACAGGGGAGGAAAAGTTAAACCCTCTTCCCACACTACTGTAACAAATACAGGGGAACTTGTGTTGTTTTTATAAAGATTTGTTTTGTGCTAACTCTAAGATTGATTTCATAGGGGATGCTGGGAATATGAGGCAATCTGTATGGGAGGGAGGGGGAAGAGAAAAAAGAAGTACTGATTACTCCTCCATTAATTGTGAGGTCAGCAAGCTGCTGTATGGTCATGTGATTATTCCTCCATTTAGCAGTGAATGTGTGTGTGTGTGGTGTGTATGTGTGTATAGAATTGACCAGACAGCAGTCCCGACGGATCCTCTCACATTCTGCGCATGCACTAAAGGAAAACACGCGTCGGACTTTTACATGCAGGCAGTCAATGAAAGTGGGCGGACCTGCACCATCCACAGCGTTCTGGGACAAACTCATTGGATTTCTTCTAAACTACTGCTGAAAGACACAGGATACTGCAGGTACATTTCCACCATCCACATATCTATCCTTACAACCCAGGTGACTTTTAGCAGTGGAGATACCCTTTAATGCTTGCATAGAGGCAGTGTGGCGAATATCACCTAAAGCCCTTCTTCACACCTGCCCAATAGCCTCCTGGATTCTTTACATTCCGGTGCATGCATGGCACAATACAGATGAATAAGAAGTTTGGGGCAACGGATTGGGCAGTTGAGAAGGCAAATCCTACTGATTTACCACTCTGCAAAGACCATTTAGAATCCAAAGATGTATAAAATTGATCAGAAATATCCAATTTGTCAAATGGAAATGTTGAAATTTAAACAGTAATCTAAATATTTATACAACAATCAAATTTTCATGCAAGTTATTTAAGAAATAATTGAGACTGCAATAAGCATTACATAGATTGTAGATTGTGATGCAGATCAGGTGTTACCTGGAAGGCCTTTCTATTCCTTTATCTATTGAAGGTTGGTACAATGAGGTCTGAAAAACAAATAACTTATAAATAAAATTGCAAGTCAATATAGATTTGCCCGAAATATAAATTCTCACGCATCACACAGGTACAGTGCCTGATATAAACAAAACAAAATAACAGATTATTGCATTTACTAAATTGCAATAAACTTACTAAAAATGATGTAAACAGTGAAATAGTAAAGTTAAAACCCCACCCCCAAGATGTTGTATAATTGTCAGAATCTGTACCAGGCTTATTATGATTGGTCATATACAACACACATTTGCATACTACCAATAAAAGTGCACTTATTCTACAACCACAAAGTGTCTGTGTCTTTTCAAGTGCTAGACTGGTACTAATAACATTTCTGAAGGTGAGCAGAATATTGCACTGCTAAAATCCATAAGAACATAACCAGAAGCTAAATCACAATTCTATATTCATATTAACAGTTAAATACATACAAAAATACATGCTATAGCCTCTTTTAGATAAATGAGCATTCTCTTAGGAAAAAAGCATTGTCAGGAACATCAACAAGTTGCACTGAAACCAATCATTTTAAAATTGGTACATTCTATTTTGTTGGTAAAAACGAACACATTTTCCATATTCATGATGTAATGCCTAAGAGTTCTTCAGGAAGCCATTAAAAGATGTGAATACAGAGGTGTATGTAACAAAAAGTGCAAAAGTTTCTTGTGCTATTAATCTGCAGCAACCAATCAAATGTTATCTAACTGCTGTAGACAAACATCTGATTGATCACTGCAGATTAAAGTTGTTTCCAATCGCCCATTTGTCTGTTTCAGATGAACAAACTTTTGGACGTCGGTTGCGGCCTGCCCAGGGAACATTCAATATTTTCACTGATTGATTGATGACATATGTTCCAGTCAAATGTAATCAATTATGTGCTGATTTTCCAATACATGTGTTCCAGGGCATTAGGGCTAGGCCACACTGCTGCGCTTTTTTTGCATTTGCGTTTTTTTTTATATCATTGAAAATGTGGCAACGCACGCGTTTTTGGGTGAGTTGCAATTTGTTTCCGCAGTTTAAATTGCAATTGCATGCGTTTTTCAATACTTAATGAAATGCATGAAATTGCATGCGAATCCGTTTGCGATTGTGTTTGCGTTGCAGTGTGGCCATGCCCTTATTCTATACATTTTTGGGTTTCTATATTATTTTTCTAAGGGGGGCAAGAATGTCCCGTTATCAATAACAATTTTCTAAGCTATATTTTCAGGTATTTGAACTACAAATTATGCAATTAATGTGTATTATTTGTGGTGGCTTTGACCCTTTAATGAAAGTTTTACAATGCTAACCAAGTGACAGGAACTATTTGTAAAAGAACCACTAGTGGTTCTTGCAACTGATCACAGCAAGCAGATATAGAATGCTGTTCTGAATAGTTTCTACTTGTTAAGTGATTCCATCACCAAGTGACAACAGCCTTTTTTAAACCAATACTTAATGTGCTGCCAAGATTACAGCTAGAATTAGATACACTCTGCAGCTCATGTTGACCAACTGTATCATGTTTATCACAGAACAAACTCTTACATCATAGATATGTTAAAAAAAAAAAAGAAGAGGTATGCGATTGGATGAATAATTTGCTGTACACTCTGCATTCACTGGGTGAGTGGTTCAATGGGGTACGTTCCCTAGAAATTGTCCCATTTAGGTTGCTCATTATTGAAGAATGGGCGGTTAAGTCCCTTTGTCTTACCTCCTGTTCTTCAATTAAAGCAACAGATGCTTGGAACAAAGCCTTACCCGTGCTCCTTCGCTGACTCCTCTTGCAGTTCCTGCATGCGCGCTATAGTATAATTTAACAGTTTAACCATTCCTTTTAAGTGAGCATGCTCTGCCTGCTGTAGAAGGTAAGGAGCAGAGGGTAAGGTGATGCCACTCAACTACTGGAATCGGAAAGTTTGAACATAAAACATTTCTCACATTCTGCAGCCGGAATGTATCAAGGGTTCCTTTAATTCCATCAGAATCTGGCATGTACTAGCTGAAAAATGTATCTACTTTACATTATCTTAGATTTATTTGGGTTAAAGCTCCGTACACCCACTCGATACCATAAATTAATAACTTGCTTAAAATGTTCTTTTAAAGTCAGGAAAGAGACATATATAAAACCCCAGTAAATAGCAGGGAAACACAATTTTTAACCAGGATGGTTGATGCTGCTGAAAAAGGATGAAATGGGAAACAAGAATAATTCCAAGGAAAGGTGGCATGACTAGATGAAAAAGGGTGGTGGACAGGGATTGGCTGGGTCACTGTTAGAGGCGGATGAAAGAAAAGTAATTTGGACTGGAAGCTAATCCTATTATGGCTGCTACCAAGGAATCTGTATGACTGAAGGACTAAAATCCACTGCAAAGATTTGGCAGAAATCATCCAACCTTATCAATCACTTTTGGGTAAATAATTAGGAAAATGTTTGTTAGTTATTACTAACTTGTGAAAAAGACTTAAGAGCAGTGACTGTAAGGATTAATATTGTATCTGCTTTCTGTACAGAAGGGAAGGGTAACTAAAGTCAATGTGAAATTCAGAAATACAAAAGTAAAATACAGGCTGAAAAAAAATGAAGCCACCAACATACTATAACGGTTTCTATGGCTTCCAAACCTCATTTTACCCCCTGTTAAAAAGCCAAAGATAGAGAGCTACAGAAAGTTTAACCAAACCCAGAATAACATAAAGACCGATATCTGTTGTATTCAATTAGAACATTGTAATGTTAACATATTGGCAAAGGAACGTGACTGGTTAAAGAGAGGTGTTAAGGAGGCCATTTATGTGAAAAAAAACCAAGCCTAAATAGAGGTGGGGGGGGTTCGACACCAACTGTCTGCCATGTACAATGCTGTTTTGACACCTTACTCTGGGCGTTCCTATAACACCTCTTAGCCACTATCCAATCACGCCCTTAACACTTGGCTGTGATATGCTAATTGGGATTTTCCAGGGTACATAATTGCCACAGATTCTTGTACAAGTCATTCTGAATTGAGGAAGCCAGTCGGATGACTAGCGAAACGTCTTCAAGAACTAAACTTCAAGTCCAGTTGATCTAATTGAATACAACAGATATACCATGACCTGGATGAATGAGAACCTCACAAGCATAAAGACCAATTCTAATCTTCCACCTAAGGCTGGGTACACACGAAGGGATATTTTGTCTCAAACAAGTATTCGTTACGAGTTGAGTGCACGGCCAGCACAAATGACAGTTCTAGGACCTATAGGGAACCACATGATCGGCCGAGATTTACCAACACGTCAATTACCTGGTCGCCGAAACCAGACGAACAGGTGTCTGACATCGGTCACGGCAGCGGTCGAAAGCAGCACAGATTGTTTGCCCTAATCGACCAATACACGGAAGTATCTGTCGATTGGCCTAAAATCTACCATGTGTACCCAGCCTAAGACTACAGCTATACAATTATATAATATGTTAATGGAACAGCAAGGTGACTGCTTTTACTTATGTTTAGGTGAAGCCCATCCTGGCCAAGAAATGATCTTACAGAGTAATTATATATAGTCTCTGGTATCCGTTTCCTATCACACCCACAGAAAGGGGTGCAGATCCTTCCCACCCTTACCCCTAGAAGGGTTAATAAGTCCCAAGGCAGATAAGCTTTATGGAAGGTCACACACCGAAGGAATTTAAGTGCTTTTATTGAACACACAACATCAAACACACAACGTTTCGGGGGGCTCCTCCCCCTTCATCAGGTGATCTAGATAATAATCTAGATCCATTTCCTATAAAAGTGATTGCCCAAGGCATCTTCCCGCTTTGCTTTACTTTGTGTCCGTCTAGGTTTAGATCAACACTTTACATTGTTACACAAACAAACTAGAATCTGCCATTGTGGAGCTGACAATAAAGTCACACATTATATTCACAAATAGGAAACAGAATGAAAGCAAATTATTTCCATTATTCCATTTTTAACAGAATTACTAAAAGAATAAACGATATAATTAGCTACTGTACGTTTATAACACTCGATAATGCATCATATGTGGGAAATAGGGAAACTATTTATACTTGGTTTACTAATTTTAAGAACAAGTGCAAACAGAGCTGGAGGAAGACACATTTGGAAACACTTATTAGACTTTAGTTCCAATATTACAATGGAAAATTAGTTTTTTTAAATTGCCATGCATTAGTGGAACTATATTCCTCCAACTCACTTTTCCGTTTTTTTTCCCCCCTATTTCATTAGATATCCATCGAAACATCTTAGTACAAACAGAGCTGGAGAAAGAACACATTTGGAAACACTTATTAGAGACTTGCCACCCACATACGCCATACATACGCATGCAGAACAATGTCAAAATAGCTAATTCCAGTTTCATTTTTCCAGATAGATCAGTAGATCAACGGTTTTGCAACTGTTCTAAAGTCCTAAAAAGTGTGGTTTATTTGTTACATGACTGTTATTTTGGAGTATGTTCATAGTGTGTGAACAGCTGATCAGGTTTGTTGCACAGTTTTGTATTATGCCATTTAAGTAATTATTTTACCCAATGCACCAAATAAGCTGCGAACAAAGGTGGGTAACTTGGGCATACACACAAGCATAGTGCTTCAGTGAGGCACTAAAGAGGGCCCACAATGCAGAAAGATGTAGTTTGGAAGTATGAGGTACTATGGTGTGTCTGCTGATTTTCCACCTCATGGAACCTGCATGTTTGAGGAAACAGTTGCAAAGCCATGTGGATAAATAGAAATAGAGAAGGATCATCATCCAGGGTAGGATGTTTATAATGATAAGCAATATGGTGGCAATTACATAGGGGATGTTCTGAATTCAACATTTGATGTTACATATCCTTTATATTATAGCATACTATATTAAAGTATAGTATTTGAGGTTGAATAAAGACATACATTCATCTAGTCCACCCACTCAGCAATTACCCACATTTCCTGCCTAACAGTTGATCCAGAGGAAGGCAAAAAAAAAAACTTAAATCGGAGGTCAAGCTTTTTGCTTTACCCTGTTAACTTCCAAGCACCCCAACTAACAGCGTAGCACTTAAAGACACTACTAAGCCAATTTAGTCTTCTTTAATGTCGCACACTGGTTTATGGAGCACACCTTTGATACTTTTGCTGTTGTACCTGTGACACTGAGTTCAGTTTCATTAAGCAGTAGCGTGCAAATCAGTGCATTGTTTAAAATGCTTGGCAGTCTATTTCATTGGGGCATTTACAGAGGAAGCTCATGTACCATAAATTAACATTTACTAATGAGTATATAAATAATTTCCCATCTAATCTGAAATGTAAAGTGATTTCTGTTGCCCACAGCAACAACAACTGAGATTCCGTTGTGAGCCATATTTTATTACTTCATTTTCTATTCTCTTTCTTTTTAAATCACTTCCTCTCAAGCTGGAAATTTGATTGCAGACTAAATGCTAAGGTGCAGTGAGGGCTTCCCTTTAAATTGCCTGTTGCTAGTAGCTATAGCGCAGATTAACTGAAATCTAAATGCTAGCCATACTATATGTGCACATTACTTAATTTTCTTGTGCAAATCATGCAAGCAAAAATATAAGATTCCATTTACCTCAGCAGGCACACGAGAGGAACTGTCTGGAACATAATCCAATGCTTTTAGGAGGCTGGTGGCAGACACAGAAGAAATGGAGAGGTGAGGAGATGACATAAGGAATATCAATGGAAGAATATTACAAGTCAGATGAAGAATGGTAAACATTAGTAAAATGGAGGTGTTAACCAAGAACACAGTAGTTATAACAAGTTGAGAAATGAACAGTGATGTCTTAAAAAACAAGGTTAGTTTAACGTTTCCATGCAAACCTACAGAATTCTTAACACTCAGTTGGAATTTGTCATGAAGGAAATGATAGTGAAGCAATATAAATGTATTCATGCCTCTGACTGTGCCCAGTAAAGCAACTCACATCAAGATTCAGCAGTTAGTCTAGATTGATGATCTGTTAGTGATGCACTTTCCAGGAAGCTAATAATATCACAATAGTACTGGTAAGTAGCAACAGTCAATCTTCTACTTTGCATGGGAAAATCAACAGACCTTGACTCTATTTATAACAGTTTACTGAGTATCTGCCGCTAAGTTCCTACCACTATCTAAGGCTTTCCATCCTGAAAATAAGGACAGGTATCCAACCATCAATGTACAAATGCAGTGATCACATTCTGGTGCTAGTCTACAAAAAAAAACTTTAGATGGAATTTCCAGTTACTTGCCCCTACTGAAAACGCAAGTCATATGATAGAGAAACAGCATACAACTTTTAAACGTATGCCCTCTAGGTTTAAATGAGCTCTTCCTCTGAATAAGCCTTCAAAACGGAATTCAGTATGAATTGCTTTCTTTATCAAATTTTATAATGTTGTTTCCTAATGCTTTGATACATATGTATGTATACTGTGTTTCTTTCCTAATTATTTATTAATTTATATTAAATTACAATTCTTCTTCTAGACTTTTGGGAGTTTGTCATATTAATCTTTATTAGGTCTTGGTCCGAGCACATGCGTTTCAGAACTTTTTCTGGCTGGGCTCATATTAAAGAAAAGCTTTAAGTTACTGTCATTTGCCTATACTAAAGGTGGGTACAACCATACAATCCTTCCTCCTGACCTTCCATTCGGCACTCTCCGACCAGTTGGCCAGGGGAAGAAACTGTCGGTCGCGGCAAACGTAGCCACATAGAGGACCACATGATCGGTTCTGATTTTCCGAGGTGTCGGATCATCCATTCGTTCTAACGGATGATCGCTCGGGTCGTATTTCAAGAGTGGATATAAACTTCCACTCAAAGGATCTGGGGCAGCTCCTTGCACCTGGGTCACCACACTTGCAGTGTGACTGTTTAAAGTTTAAGAAACATTGTGAGCCTAGATATGGGAGTCGGAGCCCTTATATTTGCTATGTTAAATTGTCTTTCTATCACTCCCCTGTTTGACTTATTCCTTACAGAATTTTTTTTTTTTTATTGGGGTCATCTAAATAAGACAATTCCTATTTATACAACATCAAATAAGTCTGCTTAGAGAACGTACGTTATGCTGATGGTTACCTGCTATGCCCAGCAAACAGTCATACCCATGAACACTGGAACAAAGGCAACTTTCTAGAACAATGTAGAGGATCAGGGGGGTGCAAGCCTCCCAGGTCCTCTACCCTCAGGACAACAATATTTATGAACAAAAACATTATGGAGGTGCACACTACTTTCCAAGCAATGTATTACTCACACGGCATGCTATGTGGTATTATGCCCTGTGATTAATAAATCTAATTACCTGCTACGCCCACACCGCAGCCATATGATTGTCGCCTAATTAAACTTTGGAATCTTGTGTAAGTGCTAAAAGGTTTCCTAATGTTGGGTTGATGGGAAGGTACAAAGTTTCCCACTTCGGCTACTGTTTATGTGTTCTCTATCTCACTTTCCCTACCCCATATGCAGAAAGGACAGTGCAATACAATAATATTAAAAGCACTTTGCCATTCTCACTTATATAAATCCTATGGTAAAAATATGTTGCATCATGCTTGTAACACAGTACAACTGAACCTTAGCCCCACCAGACTCCTAAGGGGTATTCTGCATCTTTATCCTGCCATTCAGGCAGACAGTATTTTAGAGAACAACCCATTTGCACAATAACTGCATTTGTTTTCTTCTTTTAGTAATAAAGACTTAAACAGAGTCTGTGGATAAATATTTTTGAACACTAAAGTTGGCAAATTTTGAGTTGATCTTGGCCACACAAGTGGTTAGTCACAGCCAATCCCCTTGCTGACACAACAAACAATCGGGCAATAGTTTGTGCACAAGCTAAAACCAGCCCTGGCAATTACAGATCACCATTCTACCTTATTCTTATGGTGCTTTAGCAGAGCATTCAACTACAAATAAGATTTAGGCTCAAGCAAAACAATCCATAGCTTTAGAGTGTCTTACATGGACAAACTATATTATATCATGGTAAAAAAAATGTACAGCATGTGTGAAAGCATCCATACCAGGACAAAGATTAGATATGTGAAACTGTATGTGCTATATTTATATTGCCAATGTCTTATCTTTAACTTTATTTCAACACTGTAGCAAATACTGTATATAAGAACTACTTTCCATTAATGTGATTGAGAGTCAAAAGGCCAGAGTTACCTTCTATATGCTAAATCCACAGAAGGTAACCTGGATGTACTCTATGTCATTGTTTGTTGGATGTGCCTGTTTGTTTATTATTGCTCTTATCCCCCATTTAAAGGAACCGAGGAGATTATTACTACCCATATACAACTGGGCCAAAAATACTCCAGCTAATCTGTATCATCTGTCATGTACCTTTATAGGAATGACAGTAGCTTAATAGCCTGCTACCTAGGGTACTGAAAACTTTAATAAAAGATCTTATAATTACTCCTTAAAGGGCATGTTCACCCTTGGAATGAAAAATATATATAAGTACCCTCCAAACCACAATAAATAGAAAGCTAACAGATGTAGGGCTAATCTGCTATGCAGCAACATGATCAGGTGGCATTTCAGGCTAGACTAACATCTCTCAGTATTCTAACTTTGCAGTTTTGGGGGATGATTTACCGATATCTAATTTTAATTTGATGGGTGAATTGCCCTTTAAGAATTTAACGTTACTATAATTATCAATACTGGGCCAAAAATTACTCCGGCTAATCTGAATAGTCTGTCAGGGACCGTTACAGGTATGGGTTTGTGGTTACTAAGAAAACCCCTAAGTTACTTTTATTACATATTAGTTACTGATTAGGTGTTCAGACTTTATTTTCTGTGCGTTCAGCCTTAGCATGGTAATTCACAATAGCACAAGGTGGAAGTTAATATACCAAGAAGGCTCTACATAATGCACATCATAAGCACCTGTGGGTTAGGTTAGCCTGTCACCTAATTATAGCATTAGTGCCTAAACCTCACTTACCGGCTGTCCAATTCCAGTTCTGAAAAGAATTTATACCATGGTTCATTTTCTAAATCTATCTCATCTGGATTAATGCGACCATTCTGTAGCAGGATGGAAGGAGGATCGAAGGAACTTATACTAAAAAGGTGGAGATTGCATGTCAGAATAACACAAGATAGGGAAATAACATAATAAAAGTAAAATAAGTACGCTATTTATGTGTATTAAACATTACATGCTAACCGCGTGGCTGACAATCTTCGGAACACTAGCTGTTTGGGGCTACAACTACCATAAGCAACAGCTACAGCAACCACTTTAATGCCAGCAGATATTTTACAATGATGGTAGTAATGAAGAATGAAAAGCACAATAGACAATAGATGTGTTATTGTTCATCTGGAGTGTTACTAACATGGATTGAAAGGTAAAATAACAATTTCAAGCATAAAACACACAGAAGTATGTAATCCCGGCTCCCAGCACCTATCAATCTTGTTCATAAGGGACATTCTAAATGACAAGACAGGGTCAGCGCTTTAGTTATTATATATGAATACCAAATAAAACTCCCAGGTATACCTATAAAGCACCCACATTACCTATAGCTAGTTGTCTACAGGAGGATTGTCATTATTTGAAACTTTTGTTTTTGTGGTAATTTGCATTAACAAACAGCTGTAAATTGATGTAGTTGTAAACACACAAGTGGTCATTGTGTAACTTCTAAATAAAACATTTAATAGGACCTTACAATTACAGAGACCCAGACAAATAAGAAGTACCACCTGACACATTTAGGATCTATGGCCCCCGTTGGCCAATTTACCATTACATGATGGCCATTAGTCATAAACATACAGTAATATGCTATTTATAACCATATTTCAACTGCTTTTTAAGTTTGGACAAGACTTTTGTGGATTTTGTTATAAATGTGTAAAATAAATAATTCAACAAGTCAATTGAAAACTATTTTGTTTTTTTTAGTTCAATTACTTTCCTATTTCTCTTTGAATTCCTTGAAACAAGCTGTTTTTATAAACAGGGGCATAAGGGCCACCATAGCAACCACAGCGGTTGCACGGGGCCCAGAGCCAAGGGGGGTCCTACAGGTCCCTGCAGGCATATCCTAAGAAAAATCACGTAGTTATGCTCCACAAACCCCCTTTTCGTTTTCCCAAATTTGCTCTTAGGCCCAGATATCTACTTACATAACTGTGACTCCTCTCTTCATCCTGGTAATGGCTAGCATCACAACCGTGATAGTAATGTTACGGCCAATGGTGGTGGTCATTACAGAACGGGCCTCCTCTGATGCTGTGCATGCTCGAAAATAATCAGCTTGCAACAACAGCAGAAAGGTTCGCTGCGTCCAGCGAGGGATCAGAAGTTTTGTAATCAGAATATCTGAGTCTGGGAGCTCTCTTGAAAGATTTGAAAAGTCAAATAAAATGGCGTATGTAGAGCTGAACTATGAGAGGTAAATTGTTCTTAGGAGGGTGGACCTTTAAAAAGCTGCAGTTTGGCTGGTTGGGTTAAACTGATCCAAACTGGTTTTTTAGTTGTGTTTTTTATAGCAAAACCTTCCTATAATATAACTAGACATTAAGCCCGTTACAATAACGGGTGCTAGAAGCCCAGAGTGCCCCTTTAGTGTCCCAAGGCATAGTCCTCCCCCATGTCCCAAGGCCAGAGTACCCTCTTGGTGTCCCTAGGCACCCCCCTCTGACCCCTTGGAGTCCCCCCTCTGTCCACAATCCAGAGGACCCCCTCTGTCCCAAATCCAGGGCTCCCCTCGTCCCAAATCCGGGCTCCCCTCTGTACCAAATCCAAGGCCCCCCCTCTGTCCCAAATCCAAGGGCCCCCTCTGTCCCAAATCCAAGGGGCCCCGTCTGTCCTGAATCCAGGGCTCCCCTCTGTCCCAAATCAGGCATTTGGGACAGAGGGGCCCTGTCCCAAGCAACCTTACTCAGTTCTGTTACTTGCTGTTCTCCCTCTGTGTGTTCCTGTGTTCTCCCTCTAGTGGTGAGTCAATAGGAACTGCAGACACTCTCCCTCTAGTGGTGAGTCAATAGAAATGCAGAGACTCTTCTCTAGTGGTGAGTCAATAGGAACTGCAGAGACTCTCCCTCTAGTGGTGAGTCCATAGGAACTGCATGACACACACCACGGACATAGGGATGCACACTTAGGGTTTTTTATATAGGATGGGCCCTGTGAAGACCATGCCCCTGTTTATATATTTGCAAATCTAAAAGCAGTGAGCACTAATTATGGGTAATTATGCTAATTAAGGCTATGGCCACATTACAATATGTGTAAACGCATGTAAAATGCACAAAAAAGTTGTAATCTTGTTACTGTGCATTTGCACTGTGATTCTGTTAATGTTCTGCTACTTCAGCAGTTCAAGGGTGTCTCGCAGCACACACAGTTGGGCCACCCACATTGTTAAACCTGGCACGTTTTTTCACGTGTATCGCAAAACGCAATAGTAAACGCATGAAAAACGCAACATGTGTACCTAGCCCTTAGAGGTAGTCATTACATTTTCCCACATGTATAGTCTAACCCTCCATATTAATACATTAGCCTAATTACTATAATTGACAGAGCAATAATTCTCCAACACACAGCACCTGCCCCCATTCCTCCGTTAGTTTGACTTCCTTCTCGGGATTTTTAAATAAATGATTTAATGCAGTTGTCACATTAAATGTTACAAAAAGAAAATGGATGGTATATGATTTAGGGAAATCAGTTGCTAATCTCCCTGTCATGGTTTTCTGGATAACTTCGGTTCTGTTGAGCTTAAATATAACAAGAAAAGGAGGGGGAACAAAACATTTTGTTGCGGAAAGAGACTTCCGAGCCATGAACAAATTAGTCTTACATGAAAGAAATGTCTCTGCTTTCCCAGCTCCTGGTTTTAGCTCTGCAAAAATGATTAATGTGGCATCTTCAGAAAAAGTCATGAACTATCTCTGTGCTTTTCAGTTTGGGGCTGAGGATTTTTCAATATGTTAGGATTAGCATCAACCATATTCCAGGATTGAATAAATATGTGGGAACGATCTAAGCTGCAGGCCATACTAAATCCATTTAAATGTTCTGTTCGTGAGACAACTCTACTCCCACACTATTCACCTATATTATTTCCTACCCTTGGGAAATGTGGTTTATTTCCCTCCTGCAAGCATTACGTTGGGTTTTAACACAAGGATATAGTCATTGAAATGTTTTGCTTGAGCACTACGCGCACAGCAAACACGTCTTGGCAAATCGCCTGGGTTTTTCTCACTTGCAAAAACAAAAACAAGCCACACCTGCTGTGCGTACCTTAATTATGGAGTTTCCCACATCAGCTGAGACTGGAACGGAAAATAAACCACAACTGCTAGAAGATATTTGTAGTGATGGAAACATTTGATTTTTTTTTGTAGGAGCACAAGCCACCCTTTCAAGTGGTTTTTATTTTATGGCTTTGCTGTTTTGATGACTGGCAGTCTATTTCCCTTTAGACTTAAGCTGACTGATGAACCAGTGTTCACATAAAATAAATACTACTTAACAAAACTGATACTGCAAAGTGACATGAATTTAAAAGAGACAAAAGTCACATTTTTGGGGTTATTCAATAAAAGTTAAAAATGTGCAATTTTGCCCCAACCAATCAGATGTTAGCTTCCAATTTGAAAAAGTTCTGATTGGTTGGGGCAAAAATTAGCACTATTTTAACGATAAGAACTTTTATTGAATAACCCTGTTATTTTTGTTTGGTAAGGCTCCTATAAATTGGTAAATCCCTAAATATGATCATATATGTGGGCAATTGCAAAACACAACTGTAACAAATGCTTCCATAAATCTGCAATATATTCAATCCCAAACCACAATGCCTATAATACATGAAAAAAGAGATAATGCCATTCCAAGACTGGAGAGAAACATTGAGAAGCTCAGGAAAAAAACAACATATTTTGTTGATTTCTAAGTTTATTATCCCCTGAAATATCTGTCTTAAACTGGGTACACACAGTACAGATTGTAGCCAATGGTAGACAGATTACATTGGAAGCTGTCTGTCATTGGTCACACATCTGGGTGGTAGTTGCTGGGTACAGGATGACTGTTTATTTGTACTGTGTTTACTAACCTTTAAAAGCAGGCCTATGAAACCAATGAGATTTTTAGTGCCTGAGATACTTAATTTGATCTGATGCAGTTAAATGGCTAAAAACCACAAACATCAAGAATCCTCACATCCACAGATTAACAAACACATTTGGTAAAAAACCCTTCAGCCTTGGTAATATGATCATCACATTTAATATAACGAATAAGCAATGTCATTGAGCTATTTAGCAACAAATTATGGGACAACCCAAAACACATGTACTCACAGAAATAAACACAAGCAAAGATCGGGTGTCCTACCTGATCCTTTCTACCACCGGGTACAGCACGAAAGGGAGACTCACAATCCAGGAGGGCCGGCACCTCCGATATGAAGAAACTCCCTCCAATGTAAAAACGAACGGGACAAGTCTTCAACCTTGTATTCCTTTATTATAACACGATTGGCAACAAAACGTGAGTAAAGAAAACACCTACAGAAGCCTCTCCCTGACGCGTTTCATGATGGTTGCCACTTCATCAGAGTGAAGCCACGTTTGTTGCCAATCATTTTATAATAAAGGAATACTTTGCACAAGGTTGAAGATTTGTCCCATTCGTTATACTCACAGAATATGTATGTAAGATGTAAGCTTTTATAACCTTATGTCTTACATGCGTATTGTCATGTCGGCATTGGACGTAATAACCACTACTGTGTAGACTTCTCTTCCACGGGATAAAAAAGATTAACCTGATCCATGCACCTGAAGTTTGTCCATTGTGGGTTACAAATTTTTCTGTGCTTGAAAACCCACTTTATGTAGTCGGTTATAAAAACAGTTTAATGTGCTTTACACTGCTCTAGGTAAGTATTGTTGCAAATGCTTTAAAGGGTTGTCCACCCCCAGAACTAAAATTTAACCCACTGCTGGCCCCACTGTGTATGTTTAAAAATATTTGCTTCTTCTCCTCTGCTCTATATGGTTGTCCTGCATGCCTATCCAAAGTTCAGGAAACTGAAAAGTAGGAGCCTTCCTGTGTGTGAACTGTATCGTGCTCCTCCCTGTCCTTCTCGAGGACTCTGGATGCTGCCGTGGGGTTCGTAAAAAAATCTTTTTCTGTATTGTAGGGACTCCCCTCCCAGCCCTAACTGGGTTTAATGTAAAAAAAAGTGCATAAATCCAAAATATGTAAGACAGTAAAATATTGGTAGATTTTATATATGTTATACATGAACTCACCCCAATCCCACTGCCAGTAAACACTGCAGCACGATCAGTGAGTTGTGACTGGAAACCTCTGTTGATGTTATCAGCTCTGAATCATTTCATATGGTAAATATAAGGATATTGGATAGGCCTATGAGGAGCAACAGAATATGTCTATGATCTGCTAGACACTGTACTGTGTGTACCCACTAGACATAGATTGTATGCTCTGTCCAGCAGATCATTTATAGACTTACATACATCTAATATATTTCATGGATGCAACATGTGCTAAGTGTTCTAAAAAAATATCAAGGTGGGTATAGATATTTCTGTAATAGCAAGCGTTGTGTAAGACCAGTGTCAGATGAGCTATACACACTTGAGTGATCCTATATATAGAAAAGTAACTGATGTTCAAAGCAATTTAAAGTCGATTGATTTTGAATGGATACTGCCAGTGACCTTTCACATAAGGAAATCCTAGTGGGGGGGATTGCAAATACTAGGTGGCAACCCCTAACTCATCTGTGGTATCCCTTAATGAATGAACTTTGGCATGCTTGATACATTTGAACACTTTTTCACAAATTTACATTAAATAATAATTAGTTGGGTGCTCACTCATATTTATAGAAAGGTCCCTGTCTGGACACCCAGCAGTTACTCACTGAGTATATGTAACTGTGTGTGTTGTCTTTTGCATAAGTTAAAAAATTTAAAAATCTGCAGAAGGTAAGTGATGTAAAGGTGAATTGCTGCTGATTTCAACCTTGTTCTTGCAGTGAACCTTACTAGCATATTATTTTAGTCACAGAGGATCACTGAAAAAAACTTCCCACTGCCTGCAGTTGTGACCGTCACTAAACCTTCAGATTGAAGCTAGTTTACTATTTCAGTTTGGGTCGTGTTTGGAGATTAAGAAGAATGTGTCCTCCAGCCTGTAAATTGTATTAGGGCTGATTTTGTCTTTTGTCCAGGGATTTAATACACGCTATAAGGAAATGAGGTGCTTCCTGCAGTGCAGTGATTTTCCTGTAGTTTTTTCTTTGCACAGATAGGAGTAATAGTAATTTCTTACCGGGCTTCATGTTCAAGGATGGATGATTTTCCTGGTTCATATTCAAAGATACTTCTTGGTTCCGAACGAAATCTGCGGGTGGTCTTACTTTTCGGTCAGGTGGTTCCCATTCATTTCTTTAAAAAGTAATTAGCATTAATTACAAACCATTCCTTAGTTCCTTTTTCCTTGTAGATCTACCTTTTATGCCAGCTTTTTTGAAATCATGATTGTATTAAAATGCTTGGATGTCTAAACCAATCCTAAGGTGGCCATACACGTGCGGTTACCACTGCATGCTTGCGTGACAGATTCTATTGGAATCCGGAGACCTTCCAAATTCCTGTGAGTATTGGTCGGCCGTGTACCCATATACTGGCCAATCATATTGTCTCCTCTTTATTAAAGTAAAAGGAGACGCTATTGACTGGTAGTAGTTTGCAGTATTGGGGTCAGTCATTTTCGGCCACCACACCTTCTGATATTAGGACATACCATTAGATTCCACAGGAATTATGTAACATTGGCCTTGTGTATGGCAGGCTTTAGCCTTCACGAGTTATTCAACATTATAATTAGGGTTGGCTGTCAATTTTCTTATCATTCTAATGTCTGGGAGACAGAAAGGTTAATGATTTGTTTAGATGTTCCATATATGTTAAAAAGAACTTAAGCATTTTCTTCTATATTTTGTTTATTGAAATATAACACCATTTCCCAAATCACTCTCCCATGTGTCCTGCTATTACGAATGTTTACTTCTCATTTACCCTATTCACCAAAGCTGAACATTCTAGTCAGTGATGTCCAGGCTGCTGATTAGATCACATTAAGTACCACCCTAGAATATTCCAAATGTCACATGATGCATGACAAGCTTCATTCATGTTAATTAGATATCTCAGGATGCAGAAAGACATGGATACTATTAAATAGCAGGTTGCTCACTTATCAAGGGAAGAATGTTCCCGGGGCCGAAGAGGCACAGCTGGAGGAGGCACAGGTACAGGTGGAGGTGGAGAGGCGATGACTCTCGAAAAACATCAGTTCCATTGTCTGAGACACTTTTACATAGAGTCGGTAAGTCTGTGTCTTCGCTGCTGGATGTGAATAGGCAGGAAGAGTTGCACTGTAATTATCTGTATTTGTACAGAGAGACCATAAATTAGAATGGAAACTAGAATGACACATAATAGAATAACACAATAATACCCACAGTACAGACTACTAAACATGTTCATCCACTTTATAGAGTCTGAGCATTAATTTACTTTTCTGGTTCATTCCCTTTACATAATTTGAATTTATGGAATCAAATTGCATTCTACAGCTACTTTCAAATGAAGAAAACGAGGTAATTAAACTGCAATCACTCACATCTGCTGCAATAATTATTATAGGGTAATGTATCTACTGTTGGCTACACACCCGACACATCAGTTACCATACATTACATGGCAGTGTATGTCTGCTACACCCACTGGCCAGCCCTATCTTAAACAGGATTTTCATCCAAATGAGATACAAGCTTTACTTTCAAGAGACATGGGATTTCAAAATCTGCTTAAACATTTTGCTAGAAAGTGATTTATTTTTGCTGGCCAAAAGATTCAATCTATAAAATATATCTAATATGGTAATGCAAACAATACCACCATAATATTTAAAATGCTTGCTAGTTTGACATATTATTACATGTGCCCTGCATGATGAAGAGGACATTTTTATGGACAACAACAGTAGAAAATATACCTAGAGTTAGAACCAAGAATGATGCAATAAAAGTTGCAAACTTTTGTTAATAATCTGCAGCAACCTTCAGATGCTATGTAACTGCAGTAAAAAAGATAACATCTGATTGGCTGGGCAACTGTTGCACCTCTTAGTGCAAAGCTTAGAGGGAACACTAGTTGTGGGTTGGGTATCACTGGGCTACATAAGGGATGGGCTATATAAGGGATAAAGGATACGGTGGCTCAGTGGTTAGCACTGATGCCTTGAAGGGTTAAATCCTGAGTTCGATTCCACCCTTGGACACATCTGCCAGGAGTTTGTATGTTCTCCCATGCTTGTGTGGGTTTCCTCCAGCACTCCAGTTTCCACCAATCATAAAGACATGTGTGCTTAAATTATAAGCTCTTCAGGCACAAGGCCTGATGTGAATGTTTACATGTAATTGTAAAGCGCTACGGAAGATGTTGGCGCTATATAAATACACAATAAATAATATTAAGCCACCAAGGAAAGGCACAAGGCTGTTTTTATACAGGTCAGGGAACTTCGGTGAAGTAATATCCATATATATTCTGTAGCATGTGTTATTCCATATAAATACATAAGGTAAAAAAAAAAAAAGAAAAATCCAGCACGACAGTCTGTCTTCCCCTCCTTTTATTAATATGTAGATAAGAAGCCTGTTTTTGTACATACAATAGTTAACTGCCATTTGTACTTCAAACTAAAAGATGAGACTAAACATACCCAGTCCAGTCCCAGCAAGCGCATCCTGTGAGTTATAATTGACTCGACTGCTCCTCCTTATCTGCACATAATTCAGTCAGTGAAACAACCGGAACTGGACTGGGTGAGAAGAGATGTTTAGTCTCTTCTTTTAGTTAAAGTACAAATGGCAGTTAACTATTTGTATGTACAAAAACAGGCTTCTATCTACATTTCTAATACAGGGAGTGAGAGAGACATGGGAGGGGCAGTTGGCACAACAGGAAGTCACTCAGTGACATCACTGAGTGACTGATTATATAGATTCTCGCTACTGCACCATCCCATTCAATGCCAGAGCCTTATCTATTATATATACCTAGTCAACATAAGTACATATAATTTAACAAAAGAATTACATACCAGAATTATATGCATAAGCTGCACTGGGATAATCTGTTATCATTGCCTGAAAATAGATGAGATAATTGTACTTCAACAAAACCATTTACTCTCTGCAACAAAAAACAAGACAAATAAACCTTCTCATTAGTTCATGGTTCACCTCATGACACCAGCTCATCTCCCCTGGAACTGATACATTCAATATACTCAATTTGTCTAATGTTTAACCTGTCATATTAATATATTCTTCTGGTTTCCAGTGATTGACAGCAGTAGTCCCATCCTTGTAGAGAATAATTAGCTTAGTTATGGACAGACCAATTCTTTCTAAGCTCAAATACAGAAAATCTGCTATATGGTCATTATCACTGGTGGTCCAATCTGGTGATGACCATCATTTGTCTATTGGCAGTTGCACATGTTTGTACAGCCTAACAGCAATTGTTCTGGGCAACAGATTGTAGCAGCCTACGGCACTACACAGGTGGTTCATTTGCCTGATACTTTGCATGTTTAAGTTGAAATAAGGATGGATCCTTTTCAACCAATTTTTGAAAATACGTTGATATCACTTTAATTCCCATCCAAAGAATATTCAGTCAATTTACGGAACTGTAGTCTCCTTTCAGTAAAATCAGGCCAGGGTTGTCCCATGATTACCAGCTCTTTATACTTATACCTGTGTTTTGCAGTAAAAACTATTGTAGATAGATAAATACTGTTATTATAAACTGAGCGAACTGATATAATGTTTGCAAATACCAATGGATACTAAAGGCATATTTAAATGGGCGTTAACTTTTCGCTGCCTGGTTTCCCGACTTTTTCGACAAAACAGAATGAACACGATTCTAAGGCTCGTTCACATACATCAGTTTTGTATCCGTTTTTCAAACGCAGGTGCGTTTAAAAAAACAGACAGGCGTAAAACTCCATAGGATTTCATAATATCGTTCAACACCTGCTGCATTATAATCCGTTTGTTCCAGTCCGTTTAAAAAACGGCACTGCATGCAGCATTTTTCTCCGTTTTTTCTTGCATTTCTATAGAAATCTATGGAATACACATTGTTAAAAATGGATACAAGTGTATGAAAAAATGGATACAAAACTGAAAAAAACACAAGCTGTGCGTTACTGTCAGTTTTAGTGTGAACGAGCCCTAAAATGGCGAAACCCGTTGGCGTCACATGTTATACAGTAACCAATCATATTTTGTTGAAATATGATGAGTACTGTATAATCATATGATCAGCGGAGTTGGTGTCGCCGGCTGCAGAAAGAAAAAGACACGCCCAATGGCTCTTTTAAAGATGTTTTTCGATATTGCAGGACTCTCTGGACAAAAGGCACTTGCCCAGTGCCACAAGGGCCCTTCAAAGGGCCGGGAAGGGGATCCAAAACAGCCTTCTCAGGCGCAAGGGCACTTCCAAGGGCCCGGATAAGGGGGGTCTACGTTCAGTGCGGACCCTCCTAACCCCAAAAGGCCCTTCCTCTCAGGGCCGCAAGGGCAACTCAGGGCTGCAATGGAACGTACTAAGTACCGGGGAAGGGGGGTCTCGGTTCGAGCAGCGATGACGCGGCCCCATAGCCAAAAGGGCCTCTGTAGGGCTGCAAGGGCCCTTCTACAGTGGCCCGCAAAGGCTTACAGACCCCTGCCCCCTCTTTTCCCACATAATGAAATTTCGGCATTTAATTAAATAATAATATACGATATGTGCCGGCAGAGATAGACGGAAATATTTAAATGTGAAAATAACACTTTTATTAATAGCCCCTAAGACATTACTGCTACTATTGACACAGCCTGAGAGCAGACGCAGTATATACATAGCAGGGTATAGGAAGAACAAGAATAACAACCCCCAATTTAAATATTATTCATCAATTGCTATTTGTTACTCTGATTGCGTAATATAAAAACATAAATTGATGTTCCAATTAAAAATGTAAACTAAGAGCACACTGTAAAAAATTACTAGTTTACTACTTACTTGTAATTCCTACTTGGGGATTTCAATTCAGTTCGTATAAATGTTACAGACACGAGAAAGCCCTGCTGTGACTCCATAACCCTAACACTTGAAAATTAAAAAATGGAAATGGCTCATTGCCAGATAAGCAACATTAAGGCACATGGCATTATCTAACATATTTACAATCGTTGGATTAAATTTACCACATGTTATATTACTCGTTTGCCGCCTTCAGTTATAATGTTAATTTAGAAAACTGGTTTAATGTTCTTCTCTTATTGCACTACATATATCAGTGCTGCTATGTCATATTTCTACATTGGATTGAGAGATGGATTCTTTTTTCGCCTAGTAGAATGAATGGATGTACCAATGGTAGACAATTAACCAGCTGAGACCCTGTACTGTAAACCCAACTTTCTAAATTCCAATTATTGCTATTTCTGCGTTTGATCTTGGAAAAATCAAACTGTCTGTCTGTGTCTCTAATTAAATCTATATATCAGAACAGGGAAAATGAAGGGAGACAGGAATATAATTAGCTACTCTGTATATTTATGTGGGATTGTAACATACCGTAAAACGACGCCTCCACTACACTACAACAACCGAGTGTACGATTGGGGAAATATTTCCGATCAAATATATTACCTATCTAGTTAACAGGTACCTAATGGTAGGACGCAAAATACAAGCAAGCTGGCCAGAGCTCATCTTGGTTAGCACACGGATCGGTGAGTAAGGAAGGCTGAACAAGTATAAACCCTGCAAAGCAAAACGCCGATAAGACTATCCATGTAAAAACTGACATGAGCGCAGATATGAGACATGGTGATATTTTCTTGTATATTTTTATACTTACTCCTTTTATACCCCTAACAAACTGGTATCTCGTTACAATTTTAATTCACAAAGTTTTTTGACCCACCATATTATAATTCTGTTTCAAAACTTTATAGCATCACGCCCAACTCTGTCTGGTAGTTAATCAAATCATTCACACAAAAAGGAATCATTGTATTGACTTTCCTCCTGATAAGCTTTTTTAATTTTACTAGATCTTGGACAGGGAATGTTTACAGCTATTATAGGATCATATAGCCTGTACATGTGTTTTAGTTTTATTTTGGGATGGTTTGTGTTACATATGGTTTTTTTTTGTCGGTGTACTGAATGTGCTATATTCCTATCGCTAAACCTTTACCCTGCCGGACAGGTTTATTTATTTATTACATGGATAGGTAGTATATTTTTTTATTGTGTTTTTCATTGTGGTTTCAATGTGCTTTTTGGATGGTTTGTTCTTCTAAGAATAAAAGAGGGTATTTCCAAACAACTACATGATCTAGGATCAGCCTTATTATCTATAGTTATTGAGCGTGGAGATTGTATTGGTTGCACACACTGTGCAGACAGAGCTGCATTGCAGGATCGACCACTATATATTTAAGTGTTAAAGGGGGAGGGGGAGATGGTCCCTGGCGGAGGTTTGATATGGAGGACCAACGAGCGAGTTGGGGGGCATGGGGAGAAAAGACACTTTAAACACTCACCTAATACTTCATGATTAAATATCGTTATAATGAATATGTACCCCTACGAACATCTATGGATATTAGAGTCACCCTCAGGTTCTGTGCCTGCGTGCATTGTACTTTTTATGTGGTTCGACAGAACTCCTCGGTGACGTCTATATCCTTATAATTTACAGTAGGGATCCACTTAGTCACTCTATTATTAAAAATAATGTTAAAGGTTAATTTACATCAGAAACTGTCCAACTTGCAGCCCTTTAGTGTTGGTAAACTATAGCTGAGCTGGGGGAGTGGTGAAAACTGGTGCAGACGCGCAGTTTCAAAAAACTCCACGTTGTGAAATTCTTGATTTAGTAAATGTTGTGGCCAGTCCTTCATTCACTGATTGGGTGCCGCCCCCCACAGTCCTTTCCATACCAAGGACAGTGGGGACTGTAGACTGAGGGATGTGTGGAAAGGTGAGGAGACTAGGGTTGAAGGTTACTTCCCCACCATAATGTTAGCTGTAGTAAAGATTTTACCCACTTCTCAGAGCCGGAATATTTTATATAGAACAGGCTATTAAGTCCTTTGAATCGTCAGTGGCGTATCTACGTTAAAACATCGGGGGCACAGTGCGCCCCGGATGTTTTGCAAAGTGCCCCGAAGGTTTGTATGACTTGTGTCCCTAGTCCGGACTCCCGGCGGACTCCCGCCGGCGCGATGACGTCACGCCAGTCCGCGATGACGTCGCGCAAGGCCGATGACGTCAACTCTAATGCCGCGGCGCGATTGACGTCACGCGCATGCAGGCGCGTTATGACGTCACACGATCGGCATACGTAAGCGCAGCCGGCGCGGATGCGTCACCGCATGACCGCGCGATACTCACGCGCTGACCGGCGCGATGACGTCACGCGCGCGACGGGCAGAACATACAACGGCCCTCTGCGCTCCCGGCCTCTTTCCTACTGATAGATAGCAAGAGCTTAGAAGAGAGTTAGAATAAGAAGATTAGATAGATAGATAGCAATTAGATGAGATAGCAGAGTTGTAAGTAGATAGAAGATGCAGAGTTAGGAGATAGGGTTATATGCAGAGTTAGATAGATAGAATAGCAGAGTTGTATAGTACAGAGTTAAGATAGCAGAGAGATTAGATAGCAATTAGATAGATAGCAGAGTAGATAGTAGATGAGGTGATAGATAGCAGAGTATAGATAGCAGCAGTTATGTAGGATAGCAGAGTTAGATAATAGCAGAGTTAGATAGATAGCAGAGTTAGATAGATCAGCAGAGTAGATAGATAGCTAGATGGAGTCAGATAGATAGCATATCAGAGTTAGATAGATAGCAGAGTAGATGTAGCAGAGTAGATAGATAGCAGAGTGTAGATATTCGCAGAGTTAGATAGATGCAGCAGTTAGAATATAGCCAGAGTTAGATAGATAGGGCAGAGTTAGATAGATAGCCATAGTTGATATGATTAGCAGAGTTAGAAGTATAAGCAGAGTTAGATAGATAGCCAGAGTAGATAGATAGCAGAGTTAGATAGATCTCGGGGGGGGAGAGTTGTATATTGAGTCAGAGTAGTAGACAGAGTTAGAAGATAGAGAGTTAGATAGATAGCAGAGTTAGATAGATACAGAGTTAGAAAAGAGCAGAGTTAGATAGATAGATACGGCCACGATTGAGGGTTAGATTGATAGATAGATATACAGAGAGAGAGAGGGACCATAGGAATTATGGGGCAAGAGGTCTCATGTAAAAGGTAACAAGAAGGTCTCCCTGGCACAAGTGATGGCAGCGACTGACACAAACTGAAACACAACAGTAAGTTTAAAATTAACCAGATTGCTACAGGTATATAATGATTATGCCAGTTTTACTGTGCTTTGTGTCATTAAATTTTGGTCCTCTCTACCAATCTCATATCTCGTCTGTCTATTTCACGTCTTTCTGTCTGTTGTATCACTATCGGGCTGGTGCTATGTTTGTGGTTATCTAATCTGTCTGTGTCTGTGTCTTTTGGCATCTCATTAAGTAATTAGTGGGTGTGGTCAATTGGGGGAAGAGAGGGGCGTGACCCTAAAAAATTGCGCCGCGCTGTTGCCACTGGAGAGGTGTCCTGACAGTCGCCTCTAGAGAAACACTTCATATAGTGTCGTTGATAGCAGCTAACACCTGGAACCGCCACCTGATCAAAACCATCCATCTTGTCAATAGCTATCACACCGTGAATTTAACTTTAGACCGGATCTGGATCACTCAGTGTGCACTGCACTGTGCATTGTATTAAAACAACTATGAATCATAAAAAATCTACTGAGTAATAATTAGAATTTCAACCTCTTTTCTGTTATAAGGAAATGATATGCATAACAAGACTCTTTACTAACACTGGTTGTGAACCTATATGTACTGTTGAACAGTCCTTTTGGTACGTCATTTGGTCTGTCAACTGTCCCGGCAAGAAGAAGAAAAGAAATTTATTAAATGCAAATAAAGGTAAATTAGTTTATTTTAGGTGTAAACAATCATGCCTACAGGTAAACATCGACCATGAATTAGAAAACTGACACGCCTAGTTTAGAAATATTTGCAGTAAATGAATCCAACTCTAATCATCAAATTTTTTATCTAGCTATCTATCTATCTACCTACCTATCTATCTACTATCTGTTGTCTGTCTGTCTGTCTATCTATCTACATCTACCTATCTACTATCTATGACTATCTATCTAATACTATCTATCTTACCTAACCATATCTATTGATGATCCATCTCAGGTATGCACAACAGATAAATATCTTTTAACATAGTTTATCTTTCCAACTGGTTGGACTGCATGCAGTTAGTTACTATACATCTTATAGGCTTGTACATTGCAATAGTTTATTATGCTTTTCCACATTCATTTTCCTCATGACTCATAGAACTAATCTCTGTGTTTTGTTTATTCACGACAGCAGAGCCATGTTAAGGTATTAGACTGTTGACTAACACAAAGACAGTGTTTAATGTATACGGGCACGATGTGACAGGATAAATAATCATAACATGTTAATCAAATTATTTCAAATGCATCTAAGAACGTGAAAAAAAACGACACCGAATGAAAACTATAGGTGAATATATTTAGTATAATTCATATTAGGCCAACCAGATGTAGAAAGGGAATATAAAAGGTCTAGACATGGAGGTTTTTATTCAAGACGAGGAATACAGTCTTCTTCATGCTATCTTGTGGCCAAACGGATGAACATTTCCCAATTTCTGTACTTAATGCACTTTGGGCAAATGTGTCACTGGCAGTTTTTCTAGTACAGAGGAGCTTCTTTAGGATGATTTACCAGGTACTTTAAACGTGCCTTGTCCTATAATTTTCTCATGACAGTGTAATGCGGTGGTAGAGCATTTTGTGTTGTCAGAAAGTTGATCAGCAAAAATGACTTACCAACTGCAGATTACTCAATTAGACATCTAGAAGTCAGAACTGACCTAAAGGCGTCTGTATTCAGAAACGGGGATAAAAGAGCACTTAACTGCGTGTCACAGAGGCTCTGGCCAGGGAAAACCTAGTCTACGAAGCAAAAAAAAATGATTTTGATCATATATGATGGAGTTAAGACTAGATTACTGGCCATAATAAACACTATTGAAACAGCTCAACATTTACTGCAATAAGCCCTACCCCCACCATCCTGCAACGACTTCTTCCTCACTCCATCTAAAGAAAAATGATTAGTAGCTGCATTAAACTGTTTATTTCCCACCTCACACTATGGGTTTTTTTCCTTTTATGCGTGTTTACAGTAAGCTCATGCTCTGACTGGCTCTGTTCAATCAACACATTGTATAACTGAGTTCACAAGTCAATCCTAGTGAAGTGGCACTAAAAGAAACTTTATTTATTCTTTTCCTATTGTGTCTAAACATGCACGAAACAGACAATGGAATCTCAGCCTTCTCATGGCATCTCTAAAAGTCACATTAGCTCCCCAAATTCGAAGCAGTTACTGTTACTTCATGCGCTGCTCCGCCCGTCACCATGGCTTACAACGGGGCCCCTGCTACTGTCACCGTTTTCAACCATACAGTACAACGCGGAGTATGTAAACGGGTCACCATTCCTTCCACATACGTAACACTACACAGGCCACGTCATGCGACGCGTGCGTATTCGGATCAAACAAAACACAGGAAGCAGCAAATATAGCTTTAAACACATAACGCCGAGAGCCCGTGGAGCAGAGGAATGGGAGAAAAAGACTATAGACCTGACACCGCTCAAACCGGCCATTTGATATTCCGTCTTTTAGATCCTGGGTCATCAGCAGGGAGCAGTGCAGTAGAGAACCCACAGCGGGCCCAACAACAAAATGTAGATGTTCCCCCTCCCTCCATCAATTAAAGTCGAAGGGGAAGAAGTTGGACCCTAGCTACTGATGTGGGTGCTCCCCCTCCCGACCCCCCCTCCCCAGCTAGTACATGGTAGTAAATATACCATATATGTTACATAGAAAAGGAGGTTAATAAAACATACGTCCATCTGTACCAACGCTTATACCTCTCATTAACTTACCTAGCCCATTCATCCAGAGGGAAGCCAACAAAAAAAACATCCTAAAAGGGGACAAAATACCAGTAATTCTCAAGTATTTTTTGTTTTAGAGACATTAAAACCACTTTAATTAATGAACATGCTAACCCCACCTGCTGGAAGAGTTCCACAGTTTCACTTACTGTCAATAACGCTTTCCTAACCTGAAGAGTGAAACTTTCTTTCTTCAATTTTAAAGGATGTCCACAAGTCCTCCTAATATGACCTTAAAGGGCATGTCCACCCCAAAACTATATCCCCCCCACTACTTGCCCACCCACCATGTAGTGTGTAGTATCCTCTTACCTCAAATCCCAACTCCATCTGGTTTCCTGTAGTTCCCTCCCAAAAGTTCCAAAACAACTGCCCACCAGGAGGCTGCAGGTCCATATAGGACACTGCTGCTAACCTTGGCCGTCACGCGAGATTCCTGCCATGCGTGCTGAGCCCTTCTCCCCTCCTCCCCCTCCCTCCTCTACCCTCCATTCTACTATGCTCACCCCTAGCGAAAACCCCCTTAATATTCTGCTCCCCATGTCCCCCAGCCCCAACACGCATGTTTTTTTTTTTTTAAAACTACCCCAACCTCTTACTTACCTACTCCTCAGTCCTTTCCCGCGGCACTGAAGTGACCGGTCAGCCGCGTTCCGTGATGGGCTGCCCGCTCCGCAATCACAAGACAGGCGACTGCCCGGTCCCGACCCGCTGCTGCGTTCTCCAAGCAGAGGGACGGCAGTGCGGGGACCGAGGATCGAGGGAAGGTACAGTAGATAGTTTGGGGACTTTCTGAAAAAAAAAAAAATATGCGGTTGGGGCGGTGGGAATGGGGGGGAAGCAAGAATATTAAGTGGACAAGCCTTTAACGTGAACAATTATTTTAATAATATGTTATATAAAGTGATCATATCCCCACAACAAACGTCGCTCTCCACTATAAACAGCCCTAACTTTAATCCTGGCCTATAGAGATCTTCCAGTCCCCTTAGATTTAATTACAAATCCTACGTCCCACAGACAGACTAAGCATACCCATTATACTCCCAAATTGGGAAGGTACCTCCATACCAGTATTTGATATGGGGAAACAAACACAATACTTCCAAACCAATATCATTGGAGTATACAGATGAAAGAATCCAGAGTAGAGCCACCAAAACTAAAATGATCTGTGATTAGCTACATATATAAAACACCAATACATTCCAACTAAAATGTCATCCCAATAAAATAGCACATAGTTAGATGCAACAAAACTGGGAAGTCACACAGTATCAAAGTAGCAGAGCAAATGGAGATAGGGAAGTATCAGACCAATAAAAAATAATTCGTATAAAACTATATATAGTCCAGGTGTATAGCCCATCTGGGTGCAACACCAGTTATTATTTAGTGTCGGGTTAAGCTAATCATACATTTGATGCTGTGTTCTGTCTTGTAGTCATCAAGGTTTCACCGTCACATATCTGCATACGATAAAGATGAATGCGAATCCTAAGCAAATAAAGTAAAAGGCACAGCCCCCTTATTAAGTTACTTTGCTGCAACCTCAGTGGTATAATACAGCTTGAGTTGCTGCACTATACTAGAACGATCTAGGCCTGTAATAAAAGTAGATTGCAACTGCCTCCAGCAAAAAAGGACATGTGATTCCCCTGGGAGCTTTGCCACATGTCAAGATTTGAACATAAAGCATCAATGTTCACTAACTGTTTTTTAGGGGAGCTGTACTCAGAGCTTTCTTTATATTAGACTTATGCCCCAGGTTTTATTTCCTGTAACTTTATAAGGGGATAAGTAAGCTAGGATAGGAAACCACTGCTGCTGTGAGGGTGTTCAGAAGGGTGTTCAGATCGTAATGATAACGGATAAAACTACCAGGACCAGGGAAAGAACTGAATTCATTGGCAGAAGCCTTACCATGGTTTATATAGCTGTGCCATTCAATACAGGACTGCAAGTATGATAAACCCAACAGTGCTCATCAGTAGTAAACTGGTGTAGCTGGCATACGCATAGCAATAGTGTCTTTGGGGGAATGTTTAAATTTGAATACATCTAACTATGGTTGTAAAGTCAACAAGAGTCGGGTGTGTTCATTACATACCAACAAGATTACCCAGTCTGCAAATTAACTAACACAATTTAGCATCAATATCAACTCTTAGGGATAGCCTCCCTATGTTGCATAACTGCTTTTGCACATTGCATGGACTGCCCCACTATCGGCGCTGCCTTTTGACAAAGCATGCGTGTCACCCATTTTTTTGTACGAATTGCATGCAGTTTAATTTAACTCCATTTTAAATAGTGTTTTGATATTTGGAATTGTAGCGTCCACGCCGTGGGGCCTTAACCTTAACTCAAATAAGATAACAGCCAAATGTGTGCGCTATGGTGGCGATAACGGTGCTCCTATCTTCTAAAAGCTTAACACATACATAACGAGAGATGGCCGGTTTCACTGACCCGAACCGGGATCCGCCGCGATTTTTTCCGTCCGCGAACGGCGGAATTATTCCGGATTTTCCGCCTTCCGCAAATACGGAGTATCTCTGCAATTACGAGAATCTGCGATCTCCCGGGAACAGGAAAAACCGAAGATCTCGTATACGCGGATTCTCGTAATTACGAGAATTTTCGTAAAAACGAGAATTCTGTAAATTCGAATTTTTGGGGATATTTAAAGCCGGAGCAAGCCCACATACCCAAATTAGCCAATGGGCAACTCAACATTATTACCGTTTTTACGGGAATCCTCGTTTTTTTTTTTTTTTTCGGAGATCCGCGGGTTTACGGGGAGGTCCTCGTTTTTTACTGACATCCTCGTTTTTTTACGGATCCTCGTATTATCGAAAATACCGTTCCTCGCTAGCGGCCTGTAATTTTTTATGGTATTGTAGGCATTGATACGTGTTTTCTAAGGACATTACCCAGGTCCCTGAGTGATTAGGTGTACATTACCAGCTATTTAGACCAACTTTTAATGCGGATTTTTGCCGAACTTTCATTTTAATAATAACTTTTTGTAACGGTCCGCTCGTGGATTTTAGAATTTATGATTTGTCTTTTCGACAAATCCGCGGATCCTCCGCGCGGACCCGGTTTTTTTCGAAGTTCGGACATCTCTAATAATCATAACGCGATTTATGGAACTGTACAGTGGTGCCCTTAAACCCTTAAGCAAACAAGGATAGATTGGGGAAGAGAAAAAAAGGGTGTATCTTAACATAGGCTGCAGAGCCGGTCACCTCAGGTAGAAGGTTATCCATACTGATCCCAAGACAAAGGTGTGCGCTTCTAATTCGGATTATGGATTTGGGTCCCCCTCAAAAGAAATTTTAAAGAGGGGTGTAATAAGGATTTAGACATACGAGAAAAAAGGGGGCTCAAGAACATTTTTGTGCACCTGAGCCATGATAACTGTGGAAAAATATATATTTTATATATATCAGTTGGAAGACAGCGCACTCCTCACTGTATTGTTAGCAAATAATTGATAGCACTCACGGTCTTCTTATTATCAACCAAAGGCCGTTTATACGACATACTATCCTACTGGAGTCACTCATGGGGGGTCTTATCACTGCAATTCTTAGTATTAAACATCGTACATCAACGATCAACGCGTTCGGATAGCTCCCGTAGGATATAATACCATATTGGATACATTACAAGGCCCTACACATCCTGTAAGGGAACCAGTTCAGGATAGGTAAGTGCTCATTTAAGAACTTTGGTGACAGGGTTCCTAATCTTTTATCCAGCTGCCTCCCATTGTATGGGAACCTACCCCTTTCATTCATTATTTGACTCCACAAATCTGGTCATTGCCATCCTTGTAAAGTGGTTAAGGTGTCCCTTTGCCTATTTGCCTTGCACAGATTGTTCGGCCGTATTTGCCTATCCCTAATGGGTCTTTAGATATATGCAGTATCTCAGTATATTAAGGATGGGACAGCCACAAGAAATTATAATATTTTTCTCTTTATAGTCCCATTGGTTAAAGATTTACAGGGTTCTGCAAGACATGTTTTTCTATCGTAAAAATGGTTCTAATTTTGCCCTCAATCATCAGATGTTAGTTTTCAAATGTTAATAGATGATATGTTTGGGGCAAAATAGCACCGTCTTTTAACGATAAGAATTTTATTGAATCTCCCCGATTAATATCTCCAAACAACACTCTCCAAGGTACATTACCCACAGTTACTGCTCTTTATCTTTGTATGCAAAAAAAAAAGCCCCCCCAACACCCAAAACCCTTATTCTGGGTCTAATATGCTATTTTAATTATCCTGGCAAATAACCACATATGTGTGCATCATGTTTCATCATTAATGATAACCTGTTTAAAGTGCATGAATGGCAGAAAGTAAGGAATGTTTGTAGAGTAGTACATTATTAACTTCTATGTTAGCTCAAGTGAAACAGATGTTATTTCTTCCACAGTGTCTCTCTCTAGATTAATGGAAGGGTTTAACTATTTTTAACAGAAACAGTGTACTTCTTTTCTTCTTGTTAAAAAGTCTACATCATTAAAACAAGATGTTATTTAAACATTGAAAGCAACATCTGATTGGTTGGGGCAAAATGAGCACCATTTTTTAACCATAAGAACTTTTATTGAATCTCCCTACTGGGTGTTAAGCATCTGCGAACATGGCCCCCACCCCATTTTTGCCCAAATGACTGGTTTCCATTGCTTTACAATATTCCACACAGATGGGCCAGTGCAATAATCACCATACATAATACTGTACAGATCATCTTTGCGAAAAAGTATCAAACCATGATTGAATGGACAAATGAAAATACTCTTCTTTTCAACTATCTACATAAAGTAAAATCTAAACATTTAATAAGGGAAGTTTGTTTATCATGTGTATCTATTACAGGTGGCTTTTTCACAGAGACTGGGATTTTTATTGTGCATTAACTCTATTAAGCTACTTTTACACAGGGCGTAACTCTTGAGCAGTAATCAGATGTTGCCGCTAGAGAAAAGCACATGTAGCATTTCTCTATAGTGAATATAGGAAACCGCTCAGGAACTTTCACAATACATTGCTGATGTCTGAATGTAGCTTTTTTCTAATTAATTTTGTGTTCAATGCCTAAGTAATAGCGCACGGGTAGACTTCAACTGAGCCAACCCTATAATGTTGAGTCCCGTTGTTTTACCTGAGTTTAAGGGAGTTTAACTGATACATCTGGGCAATGTCATTAAAGCGAGGATCAGAGTAAGTAGTTGATTTATACTGGCACACAATATGTCTTTACACTAAGATACTGTACTTGTCCACACACTTGATGTGTTTTGTGTCTCATTATAACACAATTTTACACCTGCACTAACAGTCCCTGTTTTATTACTTGTTACACAGGTTCATTTTATGGTCTTTTCAAAATTGGAAGCCAGCTCTACTATTCAAACATTTCCGTAATTTCCTTGATCAATGCCCGCTACAGAAAGGGCCAAGTAAAATAAATTGTCCCTGCCTGAAAGGTCACACTTGTTTTCATCTCCATAATATATGAACAAGCTCTTAGTTATGCTGAAGTTCAGACCATAATTTTCAGCTGGTCCTGACACATAGGGAGTTTTGCTACTTTCATCTACAATTAGTTTTCAATACTTGCTTATTATGTTTTCATAAGTATTAGTCGACAACAAATACATAAAAGACCAGAATTTTGAAGTAGATTGATAAGAACTAATTCCCAGACCACCCACAAATCAAAATGGAATCATTTTCCTCTTTCTTTGACTTTCTATATTAATGTATTCTAAACCTCCATATAATCAGAAAGGTAACAAATCACCTGTATGAACCAGTTTGCCCTATACTGAATGTTCTGTAGTGTCTTACATCTGATGCCTCATAATCAGAAAACACCTGAACTAAACTATCCTGGAGGATATTACGTTTTTTGAAATAAGAGATATACTGTAATAGCTGGTTGAGTAAATGCTAATATACAAAGTTATTTCTTCCACTAATTATAATAAAGGCACATTTTTTCCCTAGAAAAGTACTGCCATTAAATCGAACATCTATGGTTCTGATGTGCCCTTAAGGGCTAAGCCACACTAGCGTGTTTCTCACAGTCTAATCATTTTGTGATCCGTTAGCACTTGAAGAATTGCATGTTTTAACAATGTGGGTGCCTCATCCTTTTTAAGGGCGCATGTGATAAATTTTTGGTAAATTAACATGCTCACGGATAATGTAATAATTCTTTTAAAAAAGTCTTTTGATAGAGTGAATGCAACCTTAAAGACGGCCATAGATGCGTCATGGTCATATATTATCGAGCAACCAAAGTTCTGTCAATCTTGACACAAAATTGTTTGAGCCCGGAGTCATAACTGCCCAATAATATTGCCGGCTGCATTTTTTCGGTTTACCTTTAGCTCTGTGGACCCTTCCTGACTAGTTCATAAGTTTTAAGAGATACAGTAGTGATTAAATAGTAAATTACACTGGATGTTTTACATTACCCTAAATTATGGTGGTCGTTATTCCACAAATTAGGTCAGACCAACAGGATTAGTGCAAATAAGCTAAGGTGTAATAGGCAACTGACCAAAGTGCCAACAAATTACTGCCTTAGACATCATGGTTCGATGTGTACGATGGGAAATTTCCATTGTAGAAGGTCGGTGGAGTCTGTAATGTTTACCACAATCTTTTTTATATATTCCATGGTAATCACGTGTGGTTGGGGGCCTTAAACACATATATTCCAGAGCCTAATCCCAGGATCACTACTGCTTTCAATTATCAAAAAAGAAATGAGGGGATGCTACTAAATTCAAATTCAATTAACCACGGACCATTTCTTATAATTAAGACTACACGCTGGAGGAACTGATCCGACAGACTCCATAATGACTCATTACTCCCTTATGGTAAAATGTAATTAAACATCGTGTCCTCTATTACAGCTACGTCGTTGAACAAAAAGGGATCTAGCTGATCATTTTGTAATTATTTTTTTTCCTTTTTGAGGGTGAAAAAATAAAGATTAGAAAATTTCAATTAGTTAAATGGAACGTGTCCATGGCTTTTTTGCATGCCATTCACCATCTATTCCGCTAATTAATTTATTTCCTTTTAAAATTCCCAGAGATTTGGTGGCACCCATGCAGGTGTCCAAAATACTGTCATGCTATAAGGGTCTTATTGGCACCAGATTCATCATGACATTTTAATATACTGTTTAATCTACGTCTAGTGCCACCAGTGCAAAGTTTCCCCTTAGACAGGTCTTCCATAATAATATTATTCTTTATGGATTTAATAGCCGCCAACAGATTCTGTGGCCAGCTTTACAATGACATAACTCATACACATACTTACAAGGGTATTCATATTCTACAAAGCATAAATATTAACATACAAAGGTGAAACACTTTATAAGAACACAAGTGGAGAATTATTTACAGCAAGACCATGATACAATTGGAAACCAGTCCCTGACCAAAGAGCTTACAGTCTAGAGGAAATAAGGGTAAGACATAAGGTGACGTAATCGGTAGGCTGTATTGATTGGCAGTGGGAGGTGCTTGCAGGCCAGGATACATGTTTTCCTCAAGAGTTGGGTTTTGAAGTTAACGTTCAAGATATTAGGGACTTGAAATACACACAGATGCAGAAGGGAGTTCCAGAGCGGTAAAACAATCTTAAAGGAATAGTTCAAAGCAAAATTGAATATTATTTTAATGTATTGATTGAAGACCAGAGGTTAAGGACTATGTCTTACTTTACGTGCTTCAATCAATGCTGGGGAGCCAGGAACAAGAATAGAAGGAACTTATCTTTTCCTTCCGCCCTGTCACACTGAACCGGGCCCGACCGTCCTTGTTCTAATTAACATAGTATATAGTCACAAAAAATAGCGCACTCATCGTTTTGACAAATTTCCAGTGTGTTTATTCACTACGTGTAAAACGTTTTCGGACCCGTGTGGTTACCTCCTCAGACAATTCAATTGATTGACTGACTTGTCTGAGATGTAACCACACGGGACCGAACCTTTACACGTGGTGAATAAACACACTGGAATTGTCAAAGACTGGAGTGCGCTTATTTTTTTGTGACTATATATGACTTAGCGGCAGTGGCTATGGCCTAATAGTGGCCCCAGCATTTTGAATTTATTAAGGGATGTGCGTGGCCAGTCTTTACAACTAATTAACATAGTACACATGCACACTAATGCACGCTATAGGTTAATCAGAAACCGGAAGGCAGTTGGGAATTTCAGTGTGACGAGGAGGAATTGTGCGAAAGGTAGTTTTCTTCTATGTTATCCTAGCTCCACAGGCAATGATTGAAGAATGGAAGATAAAGACTACAGTAGCTCCTTAACCTCCAGTCTTCAATCAGTGCATTAAAGGATTAGTTCATTTTGCGTGAACTATTCCGTTAAGATAGCAAATATCACTTTTATATTGGATTTACAAGGTTTGTATATATGTAAAATAAATAATAATATATATAAATAATGTACAAAGAAAATATTGAATTGTCCAGTTGCGTAAACTGCAACTTGTCTTCCACATCTAGATGTCTAGGTTAAGGCCATAACGACACACACAAAAAAAATCACTGTGCGTTTCTGTCTGCTTCTGTTATCAACTGCTTGTATCACAATGGGGCAGTATTGAAGTTAAATTTTTAGTTTTGGGATGGACATGCGACTGTCCCCTGTAAGTGCAATTTTTGCCAAAAACGCCTAAAAATGGTGATAGTGTGGCCGTCCTTTATCGCACGAGTTGCAGCACAAACACTAGTAGGGCCTACCTCTGTACTTTACCATTATAAATAAAATGGCATTGCGGATCGCCAAACGCTTAAACGCTATGGATTAGCCCTATAGCGAGGCCATACTAATACCGCGCCAGCAAACCGTTTTGGTATGCGCGTGCAATTTCAGAAATTTGCCCTTTATCGTATGGCACAAAAACAATGATCGCTGCACTAAAAACGATCAGCAATGTGTGCCACCGCCATAGCCCAACATTACTGTGTGCTTTTAAAAGTGGCGATCGTATAGCGCATACAAGTGCAGTAGTGTGTCCTAGCCTTTATGTTTCCATTAATTGCTGATAAGCTATTAATCGGAACAAATCATATACCTACCAGCATTCCTGTACTATACAATCGAACATTAGCTTATGCTCGATAGCTACTAGCAATACTTTTTAAAACATATCCCTATATCTTTGTACCATCCTAAGGAATAAAGCAAATCGTTGGAAAGTATAAACCTAGGAGATACACAATTGGGGCATATTTATAAACGACGAAGGTAGGCTGTAGAGCTCCTCCCTCTGATAGTGGCTCCATTGCACTCTCTCTTTTAGCCCCAAAATCGGGCTTGTGTCTCCGTGTCGCACGTGTCGGTGCGCTGTGACGTCACACACACGCACTGACGGGCGCGAGCGTGCACACATAAACGACAACAGCACTGATTTTGGGGCTTGTAATAAATATAGAGCACGCCGTACTGGCCTTTAATAAATAGAGAGTGCACTGTACTGGCCTGTAATAAATAGAGAGCACGCCGTACTGGCCTTTAATAAATAGAGAGTGCACTGTACTGGCCTGTAATAAGCCCCAAAATCAGTGCTGTTGTCGTTTATGTGTGCACGCTCGCGCCCGTCAGTGCGTGTGTGTGACGTCACAGCGCACCGACACGTGCGACACGGAGACACAAGCCCGATTTTGGGGCTAAAAGAGAGAGTGCAATGGAGCCACTATCAGAGGGAGGAGCTCTACAGCCTACCTTCGTCGTTTATAAATATGCCCCAATTGTGTATCTCCTAGGTTTATACTTTCCAACGATTTGCTTTATTCCTTAGGATGGTACAAAGATATAGGGATATGTTTTAAAAAGTATTGCTAGTAGCTATCGAGCATAAGCTAATGTTCGATTGTATAGTACAGGAATGCTGGTAGGTATATGATTTGTTCCGATTAATAGCTTATCAGCAATTAATGGAAACATAAAGGCTAGGACACACTACTGCACTTGTATGCGCTATACGATCGCCACTTTTAAAAGCACACAGTAATGTTGGGCTATGGCGGTGGCACACATTGCTGATCGTTTTTAGTGCAGCGATCATTGTTTTTGTGCCATACGATAAAGGGCAAATTTCTGAAATTGCACGCGCATACCAAAACGGTTTGCTGGCGCGGTATTAGTATGGCCTCGCTATAGGGCTAATCCATAGCGTTTAAGCGTTTGGCGATCCGCAATGCCATTTTATTTATAATGGTAAAGTACAGAGGTAGGCCCTACTAGTGTTTGTGCTGCAACTCGTGCGATAAAGGACGGCCACACTATCACCATTTTTAGGCGTTTTTGGCAAAAATTGCACTTACAGGGGACAGTCGCATGTCCATCCCAAAACTAAAAATTTAACTTCAATACTGCCCCATTGTGATACAAGCAGTTGATAACAGAAGCAGACAGAAACGCACAGTGATTTTTTTTGTGTGTGTCGTTATGGCCTTAACCTAGACATCTAGATGTGGAAGACAAGTTGCAGTTTACGCAACTGGACAATTCAATATTTTCTTTGTACATTATTTATATATATTATTATTTATTTTACATATATACAAACCTTGTAAATCCAATATAAAAGTGATATTTGCTATCTTAACGGAATAGTTCACGCAAAATGAACTAATCCTTTAATGCACTGATTGAAGACTGGAGGTTAAGGAGCTACTGTAGTCTTTATCTTCCATTCTTCAATCATTGCCTGTGGAGCTAGGATAACATAGAAGAAAACTACCTTTCGCACAATTCCTCCTCGTCACACTGAAATTCCCAACTGCCTTCCGGTTTCTGATTAACCTATAGCGTGCATTAGTGTGCATGTGTACTATGTTAATTAGTTGTAAAGACTGGCCACGCACATCCCTTAATAAATTCAAAATGCTGGGGCCACTATTAGGCCATAGCCACTGCCGCTAAGTCATATATAGTCACAAAAAAATAAGCGCACTCCAGTCTTTGACAATTCCAGTGTGTTTATTCACCACGTGTAAAGGTTCGGTCCCGTGTGGTTACATCTCAGACAAGTCAGTCAATCAATTGAATTGTCTGAGGAGGTAACCACACGGGTCCGAAAACGTTTTACACGTAGTGAATAAACACACTGGAAATTTGTCAAAACGATGAGTGCGCTATTTTTTGTGACTATATACTATGTTAATTAGAACAAGGACGGTCGGGCCCGGTTCAGTGTGACAGGGCGGAAGGAAAAGATAAGTTCCTTCTATTCTTGTTCCTGGCTCCCCAGCATTGATTGAAGCACGTAAAGTAAGACATAGTCCTTAACCTCTGGTCTTCAATCAATACATTAAAATAATATTCAATTTTGCTTTGAACTATTCCTTTAAGATTGTTTTACCGCTCTGGAACTCCCTTCTGCATCTGTGTGTATTTCAAGTCCCTAATATCTTGAACGTTAACTTCAAAACCCAACTCTTGAGGAAAACATGTATCCTGGCCTGCAAGCACCTCCCACTGCCAATCAATACAGCCTACCGATTACGTCACCTTATGTCTTACCCTTATTTCCTCTAGACTGTAAGCTCTTTGGTCAGGGACTGGTTTCCAATTGTATCATGGTCTTGCTGTAAATAATTCTCCACTTGTGTTCTTATAAAGTGTTTCACCTTTGTATGTTAATATTTATGCTTTGTAGAATATGAATACCCTTGTAAGTATGTGTATGAGTTATGTCATTGTAAAGCTGGCCACAGAATCTGTTGGCGGCTATTAAATCCATAAAGAATAATATTATTATGGAAGACCTGTCTAAGGGGAAACTTTGCACTGGTGGCACTAGACGTAGATTAAACAGTATATTAAAATGTCATGATGAATCTGGTGCCAATAAGACCCTTATAGCATGACAGTATTTTGGACACCTGCATGGGTGCCACCAAATCTCTGGGAATTTTAAAAGGAAATAAATTAATTAGCGGAATAGATGGTGAATGGCATGCAAAAAAGCCATGGACACGTTCCATTTAACTAATTGAAATTTTCTAATCTTTATTTTTTCACCCTCAAAAAGGAAAAAAAATAATTACAAAATGATCAGCTAGATCCCTTTTTGTTCAACGACGTAGCTGTAATAGAGGACACGATGTTTAATTACATTTTACCATAAGGGAGTAATGAGTCATTATGGAGTCTGTCGGATCAGTTCCTCCAGCGTGTAGTCTTAATTATAAGAAATGGTCCGTGGTTAATTGAATTTGAATTTAGTAGCATCCCCTCATTTCTTTTTTGATAATTGAAAGCAGTAGTGATCCTGGGATTAGGCTCTGGAATATATGTGTTTAAGGCCCCCAACCACACGTGATTACCATGGAATATATAAAAAAGATTGTGGTAAACATTACAGACTCCACCGACCTTCTACAATGGAAATTTCCCATCGTACACATCGAACCATGATGTCTAAGGCAGTAATTTGTTGGCACTTTGGTCAGTTGCCTATTACACCTTAGCTTATTTGCACTAATCCTGTTGGTCTGACCTAATTTGTGGAATAACGACCACCATAATTTAGGGTAATGTAAAACATCCAGTGTAATTTACTATTTAATCACTACTGTATCTCTTAAAACTTATGAACTAGTCAGGAAGGGTCCACAGAGCTAAAGGTAAACCGAAAAAATGCAGCCGGCAATATTATTGGGCAGTTATGACTCCGGGCTCAAACAATTTTGTGTCAAGATTGACAGAACTTTGGTTGCTCGATAATATATGACCATGACGCATCTATGGCCGTCTTTAAGGTTGCATTCACTCTATCAAAAGACTTTTTTAAAAGAATTATTACATTATCCGTGAGCATGTTAATTTACCAAAAATTTATCACATGCGCCCTTAAAAAGGATGAGGCACCCACATTGTTAAAACATGCAATTCTTCAAGTGCTAACGGATCACAAAATGATTAGACTGTGAGAAACACGCTAGTGTGGCTTAGCCCTTAAGGGCACATCAGAACCATAGATGTTCGATTTAATGGCAGTACTTTTCTAGGGAAAAAATGTGCCTTTATTATAATTAGTGGAAGAAATAACTTTGTATATTAGCATTTACTCAACCAGCTATTACAGTATATCTCTTATTTCAAAAAACGTAATATCCTCCAGGATAGTTTAGTTCAGGTGTTTTCTGATTATGAGGCATCAGATGTAAGACACTACAGAACATTCAGTATAGGGCAAACTGGTTCATACAGGTGATTTGTTACCTTTCTGATTATATGGAGGTTTAGAATACATTAATATAGAAAGTCAAAGAAAGAGGAAAATGATTCCATTTTGATTTGTGGGTGGTCTGGGAATTAGTTCTTATCAATCTACTTCAAAATTCTGGTCTTTTATGTATTTGTTGTCGACTAATACTTATGAAAACATAATAAGCAAGTATTGAAAACTAATTGTAGATGAAAGTAGCAAAACTCCCTATGTGTCAGGACCAGCTGAAAATTATGGTCTGAACTTCAGCATAACTAAGAGCTTGTTCATATATTATGGAGATGAAAACAAGTGTGACCTTTCAGGCAGGGACAATTTATTTTACTTGGCCCTTTCTGTAGCGGGCATTGATCAAGGAAATTACGGAAATGTTTGAATAGTAGAGCTGGCTTCCAATTTTGAAAAGACCATAAAATGAACCTGTGTAACAAGTAATAAAACAGGGACTGTTAGTGCAGGTGTAAAATTGTGTTATAATGAGACACAAAACACATCAAGTGTGTGGACAAGTACAGTATCTTAGTGTAAAGACATATTGTGTGCCAGTATAAATCAACTACTTACTCTGATCCTCGCTTTAATGACATTGCCCAGATGTATCAGTTAAACTCCCTTAAACTCAGGTAAAACAACGGGACTCAACATTATAGGGTTGGCTCAGTTGAAGTCTACCCGTGCGCTATTACTTAGGCATTGAACACAAAATTAATTAGAAAAAAGCTACATTCAGACATCAGCAATGTATTGTGAAAGTTCCTGAGCGGTTTCCTATATTCACTATAGAGAAATGCTACATGTGCTTTTCTCTAGCGGCAACATCTGATTACTGCTCAAGAGTTACGCCCTGTGTAAAAGTAGCTTAATAGAGTTAATGCACAATAAAAATCCCAGTCTCTGTGAAAAAGCCACCTGTAATAGATACACATGATAAACAAACTTCCCTTATTAAATGTTTAGATTTTACTTTATGTAGATAGTTGAAAAGAAGAGTATTTTCATTTGTCCATTCAATCATGGTTTGATACTTTTTCGCAAAGATGATCTGTACAGTATTATGTATGGTGATTATTGCACTGGCCCATCTGTGTGGAATATTGTAAAGCAATGGAAACCAGTCATTTGGGCAAAAATGGGGTGGGGGCCATGTTCGCAGATGCTTAACACCCAGTAGGGAGATTCAATAAAAGTTCTTATGGTTAAAAAATGGTGCTCATTTTGCCCCAACCAATCAGATGTTGCTTTCAATGTTTAAATAACATCTTGTTTTAATGATGTAGACTTTTTAACAAGAAGAAAAGAAGTACACTGTTTCTGTTAAAAATAGTTAAACCCTTCCATTAATCTAGAGAGAGACACTGTGGAAGAAATAACATCTGTTTCACTTGAGCTAACATAGAAGTTAATAATGTACTACTCTACAAACATTCCTTACTTTCTGCCATTCATGCACTTTAAACAGGTTATCATTAATGATGAAACATGATGCACACATATGTGGTTATTTGCCAGGATAATTAAAATAGCATATTAGACCCAGAATAAGGGTTTTGGGTGTTGGGGGGGCTTTTTTTTTTGCATACAAAGATAAAGAGCAGTAACTGTGGGTAATGTACCTTGGAGAGTGTTGTTTGGAGATATTACAATCGGGGAGATTCAATAAAATTCTTATCGTTAAAAAGGTGCTATTTTGCCCCAAACAACAATATCTTTTAACATTTGAAAGCTAACATCTGATTGGTTGGGGCAAAATTAGAACCATTTGATGATAGAATAATTCTTGCAGAACTCCATTGTAAATTTAATAAACCAATGGGACTATAAAGAGAAAAATATTATAATTTCTTGTGGCTGTCCCATCCTTAATATACTGAGATACTGCATATATCTAAAGACCCATTAGGGATAGGCAAATACGGCCGAACAATCTGTGCAAGGCAAATAGGCAAAGGGACACCTTAACCACTTTACAAGGATGGCAATGACCAGATTTGTGGAGTCAAATAATGAATGAAAGGGGTAGGTTCCCATACAATGGGAGGCAGCTGGATAAAAGATTAGGAACCCTGTCACCAAAGTTCTTAAATGAGCACTTACCTATCCTGAACTGGTTCCCTTACAGGATGTGTAGGGCCTTGTAATGTATCCAATATGGTATTATATCCTACGGGAGCTATCCGAACGCGTTGATCGTTGATGTACGATGTTTAATACTAAGAATTGCAGTGATAAGACCCCCCATGAGTGACTCCAGTAGGATAGTATGTCGTATAAACGGCCTTTGGTTGATAATAAGAAGACCGTGAGTGCTATCAATTATTTGCTAACAATACAGTGAGGAGTGCGCTGTCTTCCAACTGATATATATAAAATATATATTTTTCCACAGTTATCATGGCTCAGGTGCACAAAAATGTTCTTGAGCCCCCTTTTTTCTCGTATGTCTAAATCCTTATTACACCCCTCTTTAAAATTTCTTTTGAGGGGGACCCAAATCCATAATCCGAATTAGAAGCGCACACCTTTGTCTTGGGATCAGTATGGATAACCTTCTACCTGAGGTGACCGGCTCTGCAGCCTATGTTAAGATACACCCTTTTTTTCTCTTCCCCAATCTATCCTTGTTTGCTTAAGGGTTTAAGGGCACCACTGTACAGTTCCATAAATCGCGTTATGATTATTAGAGATGTCCGAACTTCGAAAAAAACCGGGTCCGCGCGGAGGATCCGCGGATTTGTCGAAAAGACAAATCATAAATTCTAAAATCCACGAGCGGACCGTTACAAAAAGTTATTATTAAAATGAAAGTTCGGCAAAAATCCGCATTAAAAGTTGGTCTAAATAGCTGGTAATGTACACCTAATCACTCAGGGACCTGGGTAATGTCCTTAGAAAACACGTATCAATGCCTACAATACCATAAAAAATTACAGGCCGCTAGCGAGGAACGGTATTTTCGATAATACGAGGATCCGTAAAAAAACGAGGATGTCAGTAAAAAACGAGGACCTCCCCGTAAACCCGCGGATCTCCGAAAAAAAAAAAAAAAACGAGGATTCCCGTAAAAACGGTAATAATGTTGAGTTGCCCATTGGCTAATTTGGGTATGTGGGCTTGCTCCGGCTTTAAATATCCCCAAAAATTCGAATTTACAGAATTCTCGTTTTTACGAAAATTCTCGTAATTACGAGAATCCGCGTATACGAGATCTTCGGTTTTTCCTGTTCCCGGGAGATCGCAGATTCTCGTAATTGCAGAGATACTCCGTATTTGCGGAAGGCGGAAAATCCGGAATAATTCCGCCGTTCGCGGACGGAAAAAATCGCGGCGGATCCCGGTTCGGGTCAGTGAAACCGGCCATCTCTCGTTATGTATGTGTTAAGCTTTTAGAAGATAGGAGCACCGTTATCGCCACCATAGCGCACACATTTGGCTGTTATCTTATTTGAGTTAAGGTTAAGGCCCCACGGCGTGGACGCTACAATTCCAAATATCAAAACACTATTTAAAATGGAGTTAAATTAAACTGCATGCAATTCGTACAAAAAAATGGGTGACACGCATGCTTTGTCAAAAGGCAGCGCCGATAGTGGGGCAGTCCATGCAATGTGCAAAAGCAGTTATGCAACATAGGGAGGCTATCCCTAAGAGTTGATATTGATGCTAAATTGTGTTAGTTAATTTGCAGACTGGGTAATCTTGTTGGTATGTAATGAACACACCCGACTCTTGTTGACTTTACAACCATAGTTAGATGTATTCAAATTTAAACATTCCCCCAAAGACACTATTGCTATGCGTATGCCAGCTACACCAGTTTACTACTGATGAGCACTGTTGGGTATATCCATACTTGCGTCCTGTATTGAATGCAAGCTATATAACCATGGTAAGGGCTTCTGCCAATGAAGTCTTAGTTCTTTCCCTGCCTGGTAGTTTATCCGTTATCATTAGATCTGAACACCCTTCGAACAACCCGTTCACAACAGGCAGTGGTTTCGTTATCCTTAGCTTACTTATCCCCTTTAAAGTTACAGGAATAAACACTGAGTTGGCAATAGTCTAATGATAAAGAAAGCTCTGAGTTCACAGCTCCCCTAAAAAACAGTATGAACATTGATGCCTTATGTTAAATCCTTGTACACTGTGGCAAGCTCCCAGGGGAATCAATAGTCCTTTTTTGCTGGAGGGCATTGCAATCTACTTTATTACAGCCTAATCGTCTATGTATTAGGCAGCAACTCAAGCTGTATTATGACCACTGAGGTTGCCAGCCAAAGTAATTAAAAGGGGCTGTGCCTTTTACTTTAATTTGCTTAGGATTCGCATATACTTTTCGTATGCAGATAGTGCGTGTGAAAACTTGATAACTACATGACAGAACACAGCATCCAAAGTTATGATTAGCTTAACCCGACACTAAATAATAACAACTGGGTTGCACCAGATGGGCTATACACTGGACTATATTGATAGTTTTATTACGAATTAGTTTGTTTTATTGGTCTGATAACTTACCACTATCTCCTTGCTCTGCTACTTGATACTGGTGACGGGTGCCCAGTTTTGTTGTCATCTAACTATGTGCTAATTTTATTGGGGATGACATTTTAGTATGTTGAATGTATCTAGTGTTTTATATATGTAGCTATCAAGATCATTTTAGTTTTGGGGCTCTACTCTGGATTCTATTCTATCTGTATACTCCAAATGATATTGGTTGGAGTATTGTGTTTGTTGTCCCCATTCTATACTGGATGGAGGTACCCTCCCAATTGTGTGGAGTATAATGGGTATGCTTAGTCTGTCTGTGGGACGTAGTGATTTGTATTAAATTAAGGGGACTGGAATGATCATCCTATAGGCCAGGATTAGAAGTTAAGGGCTGTTTATATGTGGAGAGCGACGTTTGTTGTGGGGATATGATCACTATTATATACATATTATTAAAATAATTGTTCACGTAAAGGCTGTCCACTTAATATTCTGCTCCCCCCCATGTCCCCCGCCCCAACCGCATATTTTTTTGTTTTTTCAGAAAGTCCCCAAACGATCTACTGTACCTTCCCTCGATCCTCCCCGCACTGCCGTCACCTCTGCTTGCAGAAGCGCAAGCAGGCGGGTGGACCGGGCAGTCGCCGTCTGTGATTGCGGAGCGGGGCAGCCAATCACGGACCGGCTGCCGGTCCTTCAGTGCGCGGAGAAAGCGGGAGAGGTAGTAAGAGGTTGGGGTAGCTTTTAAAAAAAAAAAAAACATGCGTGTTGGGGCTGGGGGGACATGGGGGAGCAGAATATTAAGGGGGTTTTTCGCTAGGGGTGCATAGAGAATGCGAGGGAGAGAGGGAGGGGGGAGGGGAGAAGGGCTCAGCACGCATGGCAGGAATCTCGGTGACGGCAAGGTAGAGCAGTGTCCTATATGGACCGTGAGCCTCCTGGTGGGCAGTTTGTTTTGGAACTTTGGGAGGGGAATACAGGAAACCAGATGGAGTGGGATTTGAGGTAAGAGGAATTACTACAACTACATGTGGGGGGCCAAGTATGGTGGGGGATTATAGTTTTGGGGTGTTACATGCCCTTTAAGGTCTATTAGGAGGACTTGTGGAGCATCCTTTAAATTGATAAGAAAAGAAGTTTCCTCTTCAGGTTAGGAAAGCTTTATTACAGTAAGTGAAACTGGTGGAACTCTTCCAGCAGGTGTGGGTTAGCCATGTTCCATTAATTAAAGATGGGTTTAATAAGTTCTCTAAAACTAAAAAATCTTGATAATTACTGGTATTTTGTCCCCTTTTAGGATGTTTTTTTTGTTGGCTGTCCTCTGGATGAATAGGCTAGTAAGTTTAATGAGAAGGTATAAAGCGTTGGACTGATGGACGTATGGTCTTTGATTTAACCTCAATTCTATTGTAACATATATGGTATATTTACACCAGTGTACCTCACTGGGGGAGGGGGTCGGCGGGGAGCACCCCACATCAGTGGCTAGGGTCCAACTTCTTCCCCTGTCCGCTTTAATTGATGGAGGGAGGGGGAACATCTACATTTTGTTGTTCGGGCCCGCTGTGGTTCTCTACTGCGCTCCCTGCTGATGACCAGGATCTAAAAGACGGAAACAAATAGGCCGGTTGCAGAGGTGTCAGGGTCTACATATCTTTCTATCTCCCTTCATCTCTTGCTTCCGGCTCCTGCCGTTCCATGGATTTTTAACATGTAATTCTCGCTCCTGTGTTTGGTGCAAGAATGCCGCGTCCCTGACTGGCACCCTGTGTCGTGTTACGTATGTGAAGGACATGCTGACGTTTACTACTCCGCGTTGTGCACTGTTTTGAAGACGTGGCAGTGACACGGCCCAATGTGGCTAGCACTGGGAGTCCGGAGCAATAATTGAATCGAAAGTTCAACCTGCTCGCTATTTAATGAGGGAGAAAGGATTTTAGAGATGCCATGAGAAGGCTGAGATTCCATTGTCTGTTCGTGCATGTTTAGACACAATAGGAAAAGAAATAAATATAAGTTCATTTTAGTGCCACTTCACTAGGATTGACTTGTGAACTCATTTATACAATGTGATTGATTTGAACAAGAGCCACAGAGCATGAGCTTACGTAAACGCATAAAAGGAAATATAAACCCATAGTGGTAGGTGGGAATAAACGTTTAATGCAGCTACTAATCAATTTTTCTTTAGAGTGGAGGTGAGGAAGAAGTCGTTGCATGGATGTGGGGGTAGGGCTTATTGCAGTAAATGTTGAGCTGTTTCAATAGTGTTTATTATGGCCAGTAATCTAGTCTTACTCCATCATATATGATCAAATCATTTTTTTTGCTTCTAGACTAGGGTTTCCCTGGCCAGAAGCCTCTGTGATCACGCAGTTAAGTGCTCTTTTATCCCTCTTTCTGAATACAGACGCCTTTAGGTCAGTTTCTGACTTCTAGATGTCTATTGAGATAATCTGCAGTTGGGTAAGCAGTTTTGCTGATCCTTTCTGACAACACAAAATGCTCTACCACCGCCATTACACTGTCATGAGAAATTATAGACAAGGACCGTTAAAGTTACCTGGTAATATCGCTAAAGAAGATCCTCTGTACTACGAAGAAACTGCCACAGTGACACATTTGACCCAAATGCATTAAGTCAGAAATTGGATATGTTTCATCCGTTGGCACAAGAATAGCATGAAGAAACTGTATTCCTGTCTTGAATAAGAAACCTCCATGTCTAGACCTTTTATATTCCCTTTACTCATCTGTTGGCCTAATATGAATTATACTAACACTATATTCACCTATAGTTTTCAATTCGGTGTTCGTTTTTTTTTCACGTTCTAGATGCATTTGAAATAATTTGATTAATGTTATTGATTTTTACTGTCACATCAAGGCCCGATACATTACACCCACTGTCTTTGTGTTAGTGTCAACAGTCTAATACCTTAACATGGCTCTGCTCTGAATAACAAAACCAGAGATCTATGTTCTATGAGTCATGGAGGAAAATGAATGTGAAAAATCATAATAAACTATTGCACTGTACAAGCCTAATAAGAGATGGTACTAACTGCATTGCAGTCCAACCAGTTGGAAAGATAAACTATGTTAAAAGATATTTATCTTTGTGCATACCTGAGATGGATCATCAGATAGATATGGTTAGGTAAGATAGATAGATTAGATAGATAATAAGATAGTAGATAGGTAGATGGTTAGATAGATAGACAGACAGACAGACAGACAGATAGTAGATAGATAGGTAGTAGATAGATAGATACATAGATAAAAATTTGATGATTATAGTACTGGATCAGTTACTGACAAATTATTTCCTAAACTGCAGGACTGTGTCATTTTTCTACATCATGGTTGATGTTTACCTGTAGGCATGATTGTTTACACTAAAATAAACTAATTTACCTTTATTTGCATTTAATAAATTTCTTTTCTTCTTCTTGACCGGACAGTTGTACAAGACCAAAGGACGGTACCAAAAAGGACATGTTCAAACAGATACAATAGGTTCACAAACCATGTAGTTAGAAGAGTCTTGTTATGCATTATCATTTCCTTATAACAGAAAGAGGTTGAAATTCTATACTTACTCAGTAGATTTTTTAATGATTTCATAGTTTTTAATACATGCACAGTGCAGGTGCACACTGATGTGATCCATGATCCAGGTCTATAAAGTTAAATTCCACGGTGTGATAAGCTATTAGCACAGATGATGGTTTTGATCAGTGGGGTTCCAGGTGTTAGCTGACTAGCCAACGACACTATATGAAGGTGTTTCTCTAGCGGCGACTGTCAGGAACACCTCTCCAGTGCGCAACAGCGCTGGCGCGCAAAATTTTTTAGGTCACGCCCCTTCTTTTCCCCCAATTGACCACATCCCACTAAGTTACTTAATGAGATGGCCAAAAAGACACAGAACAGAGCATAGATAACCCAAACACATAGCACCAGCCCGATAGTGATACAACAGACAGAAAGACGTGAAATAGACAGACAGATATGAATTGGTAGAGAGGACACAAAATTTAAGACACAAGTCACAGTAAAACTGGCATAATCATATATCTGGTAGCAATCTGGTAATTTTAAACTTACTGTTGTGTTCAGTTGTGTCAGTCGTGTTGCCATATCATTGCCAGGGAGACCTTCTTGTACCTTTTACATGGACCTCTTCCCCATTAATTTCCTATGTCTCCTCCTCTCACTGTAATCTATCTATCATCTAACTGCTCTTTCGGGCTCTCTTATCTATCTATCTAACTCTGACGTTATTATCTAACTCTGTATCTATCTAACTCTGCTATCTATCTAATCTCTGCCTATCTTCTAACTCTAGACTCTCTATCTGCTAATAACCGTCTCCCCCCGATCTATTCTAACTCTGCTATCTATCTAACTCTGCTATCTATCTAACTCTGCTTATCTTCTAACTCTGCTAATCATATCAACTCTGGCTATCTATCTAAACTCTGCCGCTATCTATCTAACTCTGCTATCATTCTAACGCTGCGTATCTATCTAACTCGGGATACTATCTACACTCTGCTACTCTATCTAACTCTGGCTATATCTACTCTGCTATCTATCTAACTCTATGCTGATCTATCTGACACTCATCTAACTTGATCTATCTCACTCTGCATCTATCTAACTCGCTATCTATCTAACTCTGCTACTCTATCTAACTCTGCTATCCTACATAACTCATCTATCTATACTTGCTATCTATCTACTCATCTATCTACTCTGCTATCTATCTAATTCTATCTAATCTACTCTGATCTTAACTCTGTATCTATCTCTAACTCTGCTATTCTCTATCTATCTAACTCTGCTAATCATACCGCTATCTCAACTCTGCACTAATCTAACTTTACAACTCCTGCTATCTATCTATTCTATCTATCTATCTAACTATCATTGATTCTACTGCTATCTAAGCTCTTGCTATCTATCAGTAGGAAAGGCCGGGAGCGCAGAGGGCCGTCTGTATGTTCTGCCCGTCGCGCGCGTGACTCATCGCGCCGGTCAGCGCGTGACGTATCGCGCCGCATGCGGTGACGTCATCCGCGCCGCGCGCTGAGGATGGCCGGCCTGTGACGTCATGAGCGCCGCATGCTGGTGACGTCATCGCGCCGGCATTAGACGCTGACGTCATGCCGCCTGCGCACGCATCGCCGGCATCTGGCGTGACGTCATCGCGCCGGCGGGAGTCCGCCGGGGAGTCCGGACTAGGGACACAATGTCAGTAAAACACTTCGGGGCCTTGCAAAACATCCGGGCGCACTGTGCCCCGAATGTTTAACGGTAGATACGCCAACTGACGATATCAAAGTGACTTAATAGCCTGTTTCTTTATAAAAGTGATTCCGCTCTGAGAAGTGGGTAAAATCTTTACTACAGCTAACATTAGTGGGGAAGTAACCTCACCCTAGTCCCTCCACCTTTCCACACATCCCCTCAGTTCTACAGTCCCCACCTGTCCTTGGTAGGAAAGGACTGTGGGGGGCGGCACCCCAATCAGTGAAATGAAGGGACTGGGCCACAAATTTAACTAAATCAGAATTTCCAAGTGGAGTTTTGAAACTGACGCGTCTGCACCAAGTTTCCAACTCCCCCCAGCTCACTATAGTTTATCCAACAGCTAAAGGGCTGCAAGTTTGGACAGTTTCTGAGGTAATTAACCTTTACACATTATTTTTAATAATAAGTGACTAATGATCCCTACTGTAAATTATAAGTTAATAGACGTCACCGAGGAGTTCTGTGCACCACCATAAAAAGTGACAAGCCGCAGGCACAGAACCGTGAGGTGACTCTAATATCCATAGAATGTTCGTAGGGGTACATATTCATTATAACGAATACCTATAATCATTTGAAAGTATTAGGTAGTAGTTTTAAAGTGTCTTTTCTCCCCATGCCCCCCCAACTCGCTCTTGTCCTCACATATCAAACCTCCTGCCAGGGAACCATCTCCCCCTCCCCCTTTAAACACTTAACATATATAGTGGTGATCCCTCAATGCAGCTCTGTTGCACAGTGTGTGCAACCAAATACAATCTCCACGCTAAATAATGCTATAGATAAAGGCTGATCCTATATCATGTAAGTGTTTGGAAATACCTCTTTATTCTAGAAAACAAACCATCCAAAAATGCACATTAAACCACAATGAAAAACACAATAAAATATACTACATATCCTATGTATAAAATAAATAAACCTCCGGCAGGGTAAGGTTTAGCGATGGATATACACATTCAGTACACGACAAATAAAAAACCTATTGAACACAAAACATCCCAATATAAAACTAAACCTGTACAAGCTATATGATCCTATAATAGCTGTAACATTCCCTGTCCAAGATCTAGTAAAATTAAAAAAGCTTAATCAGGAGGAAAGTCAATACAATGATTCCTTTTTGTGTGAATGATTTTTGTAACTACCAGACAGATGGAGCGTTGAGTGCTATAAAGTTTGAAAACAGAAATTATAATATGGTGGGTCAAAAAACTTTGTGAATTAAAATTGTAACGGAGATACCAGTTTGTTAGGGGTATAAAAGGAGTAAAGTATAAAATAAACAAAGAAAATATCACCATGCTCATAGCTGCGCTCATGTCAGTTGTTTTACATGGCATAGTCTGTATCGGCGTTTTGCTTTGGTCAGGGTTTATACTTGTTAGCTCTACGTTCAACTCACCGATCGTGTGCTAACCACAGATGAGCTCTGGCCAGCTTTGCTTGTATTTTGCGTCCTACCAGTTTAGGTACCTGTAACTAATAGGTAAATATTTGATCGAAAGATTTCCCCATATCGTCCACTCGGTTGTTGTAGTGTAGGAGCGTGTTTTTTACGTGTATGTTACAATCCCACATAGATATACAGAGTAGCTAATTTATATTCCTGTCTCCCTCATTTTCCTGTTCTGGTATATTAGATTTAATTAGATGACACAGATCAGACATGTTTGACTTTCCAAGATCAAACCAGAAGTTACAATAATTGAATTTTAGAAACCGTGGGTTTACAGTACAGGGTCTCAGGCTGTTTAATTGTCACCATTGGTACATCCATTCATTCTAATAGCGAAAAAAGAATCCATCTTCAATCCAATGTAGAATATGACATAGCAGCTACTGTATATATTAGTGCATAGAGAAAGAAATTAAAACCAGTTTCTAAATTAACATTACTAACTGAAGGCGGACAAACAGAGTAATATTACTATGTGTGTAAATTTAATCCAACAGATTGTAAATATGTAGATATGCAATGTGCCTTAATGTTCTTATCTGGCAATGAAGCCCATTTCCATTTTATAATTTTCAAGTGTTAGGGTTATGGAGTCACAGCAGGGCTTTCTCGTCTGTAACATTTATACGAGCTGCGAATTGAAATCCCCAAGTATGGAATTAACACAGGAAAGTAGTAAACTAGTTAATTTTTACAGTGTGCCCTTAGTTTACATGTTTTAATTGGAACAATCAATTTATGTTTTTTATATTACTGGCAATTCAGAGTAACAAAATGCAATTGATGAATAAATATTTAAATTGGGGGTTGTTATTCTTGTCTTTCCTATACCCGCCTATGTATATACTGCGTCTGCTTTCAGCAAGCTGTGCAATAGTAGCAGTAATGTCTTAGGGGCTATTAATAAAAGTGTTATTTTCAACATTTAAATATTTCCGTACTTATCGCTGCCGCACATATCGTATATGTATTATTTTAATAAATTTGGCCCGATTTCATTATTGGGAAAAAGAGGGGGCAGGGGGTTGTACGCCTTTGCGGGGCCACTGTAGAAGGGCCCTTGCAAGCCCTGACAGTGGCCCTTTTGCTATGGGGTCCTGGCTCGATGCCTGCTCGAACCGAGACCCCCCTTTCCCCGGTACTTAGTAAGTTCCATTGCAGCCCTGAGATTGCCCTTGCGGCCCTGAGGAAGGGCCTTATTGGGGTTAGGAGGGATCCCCGCACTGAAACGAGACCCCCCTTATCCGGGGCCCTTGGAAGTGCCCTTGCGCACTGAGAGAGGCTTTTGGGGATCCCTTCCCGTGCCCTTTGAAGGGCCTTGTGCACTGGCAAGTGCCTTTGTCCAGAGTCTGCCAATATCGAAAAAACATCTTAATAAAAGAGCCATTGGGCGTGTCTTTTTCTTTCTGCAGCCGGCGACACCAACTCCGCTGATCAGTAGATTATACAGTACTCAATCATATTTCGAAAAATATGATTGGTTACTGTATAACATGTGACGCCAACGGGTTTCGCCATTTTAGGGCTCGTTCACACTAAAACTGACAGTAACGCACAGCTTGTGTTTTTTTCAGTTTTGTATCCATTTTTTCATACACTTGTATCCATTTTTAACAATGTGTATTCCATAGATTTCTATAGAAATGCAAGAAAAAACGGAGAAAAATCCTGCATGCAGTGGCGTTTTTTAAACGGACTGGAACAAACGGATTATAATGCAGCAGGTGTTGAACGATATTATGAAATCCTATGGAGTTTTACTGCCTGTCTGTTTTTTAAACGCACCTGCGTTTGAAAAACGGATACAAACTGATGTATGTGAACGAGCCCTTAGAATCGTTGTTCATTCTGCTTTTGTCGAAAAACGTCGGGAAACCAGGCAGCGAAAAGTTAACGCCCATTTAAATATGCCTTTAGTATCCATTGGTATTTGCAAACATTATATCAGTTCGCTCAGTTTATAATAACAGTATTTATCTATCTACAATAGTTTTTACTGCAAAACAACAGGTATAAGTATAAAGAGCTGGTAATCATGGACAACCCTGGCCTGATTTTACTGAAAGAGAGACTTACAGTTCCGTAAATTGATGAATAGTCTTTTGGATGGGAATTAAAGTGATATCAACGATATTTTCAAAAATTGGTTGAAAAGGATCCATCCTTATTTCAACTTAAACATGCAAAGTATCAGGCAAATGAACCACCTGTGTATGCCGTAGGCTGCTACAATCTGTTGCCCAGAACAATTGCTGTTAAGGCTGGTACAAAACATGTGCAACTGCCAATAGACAAATGATGTGTCATCACCCAGATTGGACCACCAGTGATAATGACCCATATAGCAGATTTCTGTATTTGAGCTTAGAAAGAATTGGTCTGTCCATAACTAGAGCTAATTATTCTCCTACAAGGATGGACTACTGCTGTCAATCACTGGAAACCAGAAGAATATATTAATATGACATGGTTAAACATTAGACAAATTGAGTATATTGAATGTAATCATTCCAGGGGAGATGAGCTGGTGTCATGAGGTGACCATGAACATAATAAGAGAAGGTATTGTCTTGTTTTTGTTGCAGAGAGTAAATGGTTTTGTTGAAGTACAATTATCTCATCTATTTTCAGGCAATGATAAAGATTATCCCAGTGCAGCTTATGCATATAATTCTGGTATGTAATCTTTTGTTAAATTATATGTACTTATGTTGTAGTATATATAATAGATAAGGCTCTGGCATTTGAATGGGTGGTGCAGTAGCGAGAATCTATATAATCAGTCACTCAGTGATGTCAATGAGTGACTTCCTGTTGTCCACTGCCCCTCCCATGTCTCTCTCACTCCCTGTATTAGAAATGTAGATAGAAGCCTGTTTTTGTACATCACAAATAGTTAACTGCCATTTGTACTTTAACTAAAAGAAGAGACTAAACATCTCTCTCACCCAGTCCAGTTCCGGTTTGTTTCACTGACTGAATTATGTGCAGATAAGGAGTAGCAGTCGAGTCAATTATAACTCCAGGATGCGCTTGCTGGGACTGGACTGGGTATGTTTAGTCTCATCTTTTAGTTTGAAGTACAATGGCAGTTAACTATTGTATGTACAAAAACAGGCTTCTATCTACATTATTAATAAAAGGAGGGGAAGACAGACTGTCGTGCTGGATTTTTCTTTTTTTTTTTTACCTTATGTATTATATGGAATAACACATGCTACAGAATATATATGGATATTACTCACCTTCGAAGTTCCCTGACCTGTATAAAAACAGCCTTGTGCCTTCCTTGGTGGCTTAATATTATTTATTGTGTATTTATATAGCGCCAACATCTTCCGTAGCGCTTTACAATTACATGTAAACATTCACATCAGGCCTTGTGCCTGAAGAGCTTATAATTTAAGCACACATGTCTTTATGATTGGTGGAAACTGGAGTGCTGGAGGAAACCCACACAAGCATGGGAGAACATACAAACTCCTGGCAGATGTGTCCAAGGGTGGAATCGAACTCAGGATTTAACCCTTCAAGGCATCAGTGCTAACCACTGAGCCACCGTATCCTTTATCCCTTATATAGCCCATCCCTTATGTAGCCCAGTGATACCCAACCCACAACTAGTGTTCCCTCTAAGCTTTGCACTAAGAGGTGCAACAGTTGCCCAGCCAATCAGATGTTATCTTTTTTACTGCAGTTACATAGCATCTGAAGGTTGCTGCAGATTATTAACAAAAGTTTGCAACTTTTATTGCATCATTCTTGGTTCTAACTCTAGGTATATTTTCTACTGTTGTTGTCCATAAAAATGTCCTCTTCATCATGCAGGGCACATGTAATAATATGTCAAACTAGCAAGCATTTTAAATATTATGGTGGTATTGTTTGCATTACCATATTAGATATATTTTATAGATTGAATCTTTTGGCCAGCAAAAATAAATCACTTTCTAGCAAAATGTTTAAGCAGATTTTGAAATCCCATGTCTCTTGAAAGTAAAGCTTGTATCTCATTTGGATGAAAATCCTGTTTAAGATAGGGCTGGCCAGTGGGTGTAGCAGACATACACTGCCATGTAATGTATGGTAACTGATGTGTCGGGTGTGTAGCCAACAGTAGATACATTACCCTATAATAATTATTGCAGCAGATGTGAGTGATTGCAGTTTAATTACCTCGTTTTCTTCATTTGAAAGTAGCTGTAGAATGCAATTTGATTCCATAAATTCAAATTATGTAAAGGGAATGAACCAGAAAAGTAAATTAATGCTCAGACTCTATAAAGTGGATGAACATGTTTAGTAGTCTGTACTGTGGGTATTATTGTGTTATTCTATTATGTGTCATTCTAGTTTCCATTTCTAATTTATGGTCTCTCTGTACAAATACAGATAATTACAGTGCAACTCTTCCTGCCTATTCACATCCAGCAGCGAAGACACAGACTTACCGACTCTATGTAAAAGTGTCTCAGACAATGGAACTGATGTTTTTCGAGAGTCATCGCCTCTCCACCTCCACCTGTACCTGTGCCTCCTCCAGCTGTGCCTCTTCGGCCCCGGGAACATTCTTCCCTTGATAAGTGAGCAACCTGCTATTTAATAGTATCCATGTCTTTCTGCATCCTGAGATATCTAATTAACATGAATGAAGCTTGTCATGCATCATGTGACATTTGGAATATTCTAGGGTGGTACTTAATGTGATCTAATCAGCAGCCTGGACATCACTGACTAGAATGTTCAGCTTTGGTGAATAGGGTAAATGAGAAGTAAACATTCGTAATAGCAGGACACATGGGAGAGTGATTTGGGAAATGGTGTTATATTTCAATAAACAAAATATAGAAGAAAATGCTTAAGTTCTTTTTAACATATATGGAACATCTAAACAAATCATTAACCTTTCTGTCTCCCAGACATTAGAATGATAAGAAAATTGACAGCCAACCCTAATTATAATGTTGAATAACTCGTGAAGGCTAAAGCCTGCCATACACAAGGCCAATGTTACATAATTCCTGTGGAATCTAATGGTATGTCCTAATATCAGAAGGTGTGGTGGCCGAAAATGACTGACCCCAATACTGCAAACTACTACCAGTCAATAGCGTCTCCTTTTACTTTAATAAAGAGGAGACAATATGATTGGCCAGTATATGGGTACACGGCCGACCAATACTCACAGGAATTTGGAAGGTCTCCGGATTCCAATAGAATCTGTCAGCAAGCATGCAGTGGTAACCGCACGTGTATGGCCACCTTAGGATTGGTTTAGACATCCAAGCATTTTAATACAATCATGATTTCAAAAAAGCTGGCATAAAAGGTAGATCTACAAGGAAAAAGGTAACTAAGGAATGGCTTGTAATTAATGCTAATTACTTTTTAAAGAAATGAATGGGAACCACCTGACCGAAAAGTAAGACCACCCGCAGATTTCGTTCGGAACCAAGAAGTATCTTTGAATATGAACCAGGAAAATCATCCATCCTTGAACATGAAGCCCGGTAAGAAATTACTATTACTCCTATCTGTGCAAAGAAAAAACTACAGGAAAATCACTGCACTGCAGGAAGCACCTCATTTCCTTATAGCGTGTATTAAATCCCTGGACAAAAGACAAAATCAGCCCTAATACAATTTACAGGCTGGAGGACACATTCTTCTTAATCTCCAAACACGACCCAAACTGAAATAGTAAACTAGCTTCAATCTGAAGGTTAGTGACGGTCACAACTGCAGGCAGTGGGAAGTTTTTTTCAGTGATCCTCTGTGACTAATAATAATATGCTAGTAAGGTTCACTGCAAGAACAAGGTTGAAATCAGCAGCAATTCACCTTTACATCACTTACCTTCTGCAGATTTTTAAATTTTTAACTTATGCAAAAGACAACACACACAGTTACATATACTCAGTGAGTAACTGCTGGGTGTCCAGACAGGGACCTTTCTATAAATATGAGTGAGCACCCAACTAATTATTATTTAATGTAAATTTGTGAAAAAGTGTTCAAATGTATCAAGCATGCCAAAGTTCATTCATTAAGGGATACCACAGATGAGTTAGGGGTTGCCACCTAGTATTTGCAATCCCCCCCACTAGGATTTCCTTATGTGAAAGGTCACTGGCAGATCCATTCAAAATCAATCGACTTTAAATTGCTTTGAACATCAGTTACTTTTCTATATATAGGATCACTCAAGTGTGTATAGCTCATCTGACACTGGTCTTACACAACGCTTGCTATTACAGAAATATCTATACCCACCTTGATATTTTTTTAGAACACTTAGCACATGTTGCATCCATGAAATATATTAGATGTATGTAAGTCTATAAATGATCTGCTGGACAGAGCATACAATCTATGTCTAGTGGGTACACACAGTACAGTGTCTAGCAGATCATAGACATATTCTGTTGCTCCTCATAGGCCTATCCAATATCCTTATATTTACCATATGAAATGATTCAGAGCTGATAACATCAACAGAGGTTTCCAGTCACAACTCACTGATCGTGCTGCAGTGTTTACTGGCAGTGGGATTGGGGTGAGTTCATGTATAACATATATAAAATCTACCAATATTTTACTGTCATTACATATTTTGGATTTATGCACTTTTTTTTACATTAAACCCAGTTAGGGCTGGGAGGGGAGTCCCTACATACAGAAAAAGATTTTTTTTACGAACCCCACGGCAGCATCCAGAGTCCTCGAGAAGGACAGGGAGGAGAGATACAGTTCACACACAGGAAGGCTCCTACTTTTCAGTTTCCTGAACTTTGGATAGGCATGCAGGACAACCATATAGAGCAGAGGAGAAGAAGCAAATATTTTTAAACATACACAGTGGGGCCAGCAGTGGGTTAAATTTTAGTTCTGGGGGTGGACAACCCTTTAAAGCATTTGCAACAATACTTACCTAGAGCAGTGTAAAGCACATTAAACTGTTTATTATAACCGACTACATAAAGTGGGTTTTCAAGCACAGAAAAATTTGTAACCCACAATGGACAAACTTCAGGTGCTGGATCAGGTTAATCTTTTTTATCCCGTGGAAGAGAAGTCTACACAGTAGTGGTTATTACGTCCAATGCCGACATGACAATACTGCATGTAAGACATAAGGTTATAAAAGCTTACATCTTACATACATATTCTGTGAGTATAACGAATGGGACAAATCTTCAACCTTGTGCAAAGTATTCCTTTATTATAAAATGATTGGCAACAAACGTGGCTTCACTCTGATGAAGTGGCAACCATCATGAAACGCGTCAGGGAGAGGCTTCTGTAGGTGTTTTCTTTACTCACGTTTTGTTGCCAATCGTGTTATAATAAAGGAATACAAGTTGAAGACTTGTCCCGTTCGTTTTACATTGGAGGGAGTTTCTTCATATCGGAGGTGCCGGCCCTCCTGGGATTGTGAGTCTCCCTTTCGTGCTGTACCCGGTGGTAGAAAGGATCAGGTAGGACACCCGATCTGTGCTTGTGTTTATTTCTGTGAGTACATGTTGTTTTGGGTTGTCCCATAATTTGTTGCTAAATAGCTCAATGACATGCTTATTCGTTATATTAAATGTGTGATCATCATTACCAAGGCTGAAGGGTTTTTTACCAAATGTGTTTGTTAATCTGTGGATGTGAGGATTCCTTGATGTTTGTGGTTTTTAGCCATTTAACTGCATCAGGATCAAATTAAGTATCTCAGGCACTAAAAATCTCATTGGTTTCATAGGCCTGCTTTTAAAGGTTAGTAAACACAGTACAAATAAACAGTCATCCTGTACCAGCAACTACCACCCAGATGTGTGACCATGACAGACAGCTTCCAATGTAATCTGTCTACCATTGGCTACAAATCTGTACTGTGTGTACCCAGTTTAAGACAGATATTTCAGGGGATAATAAACTTAGAAATCAACAAAATAATGTTGTTTTTTTCCTGAGCTTCTCAATGTTTTCTCTCCAGTCTTGGAATGGCATTATCTCTTTTTTCATGTATTATAGGATTGTGGTTTGGGATTGAATATATTGCAGATTTATGGAAGCATTTGTTACAGTTGTGTTTTGCAATTGCCACATATATGATCATATTTAGGGATTTACCAATTTATAGGAGCCTTACCAAACAAAAATAACAGGGTTATTCAATAAAAGTTCTATCGTTAAAATAGTGCTAATTTTTGCCCCAACCAATCAGAACTTTTTCAAATTGGAAGCTAACATCTGATTGGTTGGGGCAAAATTGCACATTTTTAACTTTTATTGAATAACCCCAAAAATGTGACTTTTGTCTCTTTTAAATTCATGTCACTTTGCAGTATCAGTTTTGTTTAAGTAAGTATTTATTTTATGTGAACACTGGTTCATCAGTCAGCTTAGTCTAAAGGAAATAGACTGCCAGTCATCAAAACAGCAAAGCCATAAAATAAAAACCACTTGAAAGGGTGGCTTGTGCTCCTACAAAAAAAAAATCAAATGTTTCCATCACTACAAATATCTTCTAGCAGCTTGTGGTTTATTTTCCGTTCCAGTCTCAGTCTGATGTGGGAAACTCCATAATTAAGGTACAGCAAGCAGGTGTGGCTTGTTTTTGTTTTTGCAAGTGAGAAAAACCCAGCGATTTGCCAAGACGTGTTTGCTGTGCGCGAGTGCTCAAGCAAAACATTTCAATGACTATATCCTTGTGTTAAAACCCAACGTAATGCTTGCAGGAGGGAAATAAACCACATTTCCCAAGGGTAGGAAAAAATAGGTGAATAGTGTGGGAGTAGAGTTGTCTCACGAACAGAACATTTAAATGGATTTAGTATGGCTGCAGCTTAGATCGTTCCCACATATTTATTCAATCCTGGAATATGGTTGATGCTAATCCTAACATATTGAAAAATCCTCAGCCCCAAACTGAAAAGCACAGAGATAGTTCATGACTTTTTCTGAAGATGCCACATTAATCATTTTTGCAGAGCTAAACCAGGAGCTGGGAAAAGCAGAGACATTTCTTTCATGTAAGACTAATTTGTTCATGGCTCGGAAGTCTCTTTCCGCAACAAAATGTTTTGTTCCCCCTCCTTTTCTTGTTTATTTAAGCCTCAACAGAACCGAAGTTATCCAGAAAACCATGACAGGGAGATTAGCAACTGATTTCCCTAAATCATATACCATCCATTTTCTTTTTGTAACATTAATGTGACAACTGCATTAAATCATTTATTTAAAAATCCCGAGAAGGAAGTCAAACTAACGGAGGAATGGGGGCAGGTGCGTGTGTTTGGAGAATTTATTGCTCTGTCAATTATAGTAATTAGGCTAATGTATTAATATGGAGGGTTAGACTATACATGTGGGAAAATGTAATGACTACCTCTAAGGGCTAGGTACACTGTTGCGTTTTTCATGCGTTTACTATTGCGTTTTGCGATACACGTGAAAAACGTGCCAGGTTTAACAATGTGGGTGGCCCACACTGTGTGTGCTGCGAGACACCCTTGAACTGCTGAAGTAGCAGAACATTAACAGAATCACAGTGCAAATGCACAGTAACAAGATTACACTTTTTTGTGCATTTTACATGCGTTATACACATATTGTAATGTGGCCATAGCCTTAATTAGCATAATTACCCATAATTAGTGCTCACTGCTTTTAGATTTGCAAATTATAAACAGGGGCATGGTCTTCACAGGGCCCATCCTATATAAAAACCCTAAGTGTGCATCCCTATGTCCGTGGTGTGTGTCAACTGCAGTTCCTATGGACTCACCACTAGAGGGAGAGTCTCTGCAGTTCCTATTGACTCACCACTAGAGAAGAGTCTCTGCATTTTCTATTGACTCACCACTAGAGGGAGAGTGTCTGCAGTTCCTATTGACTCACCACTAGAGGGAGAACACAGGAAACACAGAGGGAGAACAGCAAGTAACAGAACTGAGTAAGGTTGCTTGGGACAGGGCCCCTCTGTCCCAAATGCCTGGATTTGGGACAGAGGGGAGCCCTGGATTCAGGACAGACGGGGCCCCTTGGATTTGGACAGAGGGGGCCCTTGGATTTGGGACAGAGGGGGGGCCTTGGATTTGGTACAGAGGGGAGCCCTGGATTTGGGACGAGGGGAGCCCTGGATTTGGGACAGAGGGGGTCCTCTGGATTGTGGACAGAGGGGGGACTCCAAGGGGTCAGAGGGGGGTGCCTAGGGACACCAAGAGGGTACTCTGGCCTTGGGACATGGGGGAGGACTATGGCCTTGGGACACTAAAGGGGCACTCTGGGCTTCTAGCACCCGTTATTGTAACGGGCTTAATGTCTAGTTATATTATAGGAAGGTTTTGCTATAAAAACACAACAAAAAACCAGTTTGGATCAGTTTAACCCAACCCAGCCAAACTGCAGCCTTTTTAAAGTCACCCTCCTAATAACAATTTAACCTCTCATAGTTCAGCTCTACATACGCCATTTTATTTGACTTTTCAAATCTTCAAAGAGCTCCCAGACTCAGATATTCTGATTACAAAACTTCTGATCCCTCGCTGGACGCAGCGACACCTCTCTGCTGTTGTTGCAAGCTGATTATTTTACGAGCATGCCAGCCATCAGAGGAGGCCCGTTCTGTAATGACCACCACCATTGGCCGTAACATTACTATCACGGTTGTGATGTAGCCATTACCAGGATGAAGAGAGGAGTCACAGTTATGTAAGTAGATATCTGGGCCTAAGAGCAAATTTGGGAAAACGAAAAGGGGGTTTGTGGAGCATAACTACGTGATTTTTCTTAGGATATGCCTGCAGGGACCTGTAGGACCCCCTTGGCTCTGGGCCCCGTGCAACCGCTGTGGTTGCTATGGTGGCCCTTATGCCCCTGTTTATAAAAACAGCTTGTTTCAAGGAATTCAAAGAGAAATAGGAAAGTAATTGAACTAAAAAAAACAAAATAGTTTTCAATTGACTTGTTGAATTATTTATTTTACACATTATAACAAAATCCACAAAAAGTCTTGTCCAAACTTAAAAGCAGTTGAAATATGGTTATAAATAGCATATTACTGTATGTTTATGACTAATGGCCATACATGTAATGGTAAATTGGCCAACGGGGGCCATAGATCCTAAATGTGTCAGTGGTACTTCTTATTTGTCTGGGTCTCTGTAATTGTAAGGTCCTATTAAATGTTTTATTTAGAAGTTACACAATGACCACTTGTGTGTTTACAACTACATCAATTTACAGCTGTTTGTTAATGCAAATTACCACAAAAACAAAAGTTTCAAATAACTGACAATCCTCCTGTAGACAACTAGCTAATAGGTAATGTGGGTGCTTTATAGGTATACCTGGGAGTTTTATTTGGTATTCATATATAATAACTAAAGCGCTGACCCTGTCTTGTCATTTAGAATGTCTTCCTTATGAACAAGATTGATAGGTGCTGGGAGCCGGGATTAACATACTTCTGTGTGTTTTATGCTGAAATTGTTATTTTACCTTTCAATCCATGTTAGTAACACTCCAGATGAACAATAACACATCTATTGTCTATTGTGCTTTTCATTCTTCATTACACCATCATTGGTAAAATATCTGCTGGCATTAAAGTGGTTGCTGTAAGCTGTTGCTTATGGTAGTTGTAGCCCCACAACAGCTAGTGTTCCGAAGATTGTCAGCCACGCGGTTAGCATGTAATGTTTAATACACATAAATAGCGTACTTATTTACTTTTATTATGTTATTTCCCTATCTTGTTTATTCTGACATGCAATCTCCACCTTTTTAGTATAAGTTCCTTCGATCCTCCTTCATCCTGCTACAGAATGGTCGCATTAATCCAGATGAGATAGATTTAGAAAATGAACCATGGTATAAATTCTTTTCAGAACTGGAATTGGACAGCCGGTAAGTGAGGTTTAGGCACTAATGCTATAATTAGGTGACAGGCTAACCTAACCCACAGGTGCTTATGATGTGCATTATGTAGAGCCTTCTTGGTATATTAACTTCCACCTTGTGCTATTGTGAATTACCATGCTAAGGCTGAACGCACAGAAAATAAAGTCTGAACACCTAATCAGTAACTAATATGGTAATAAAAGTAACTTAAGGGGTTTTCTTAGTAACCACAAACCCATACCTGTAACGGTCCCTGACAAGACTATTCAGATTAGCCGGAGTAATTTTTGGCCCAGTATTGATAATTATAGTAACGTTAAATTCTTAAAGGGCAATTCACCCATCAAATTAAAATTAGATATCGGTAAATCATCCCCCAAAACTGCAAAAGTTAGAATACTGAGAGATGTTAGTCTAGCCTGAAATGCCACCTGATCATGTTGCTGCATAGCAGATTAGCCCTACATCTGTTAGCTTTCTATTTATTGTGGTTTGGAGGGTACTTATATATATTTTCATTCCAAGGGTGAACATGCCCTTTAAGGAGTAATTATAAGATCTTTTATTAAAGTTTTCAGTACCCTAGGTAGCAGGCTATTAAGCTACTGTCATTCCTATAAAGGTACATGACAGATGATACAGATTAGCTGGAGTATTTTTGGCCCAGTTGTATATGGGTAGTAATAATCTCCTCGGTTCCTTTAAATGGGGGATAAGAGCAATAATAAACAAACAGGCACATCCAACAAACAATGACATAGAGTACATCAGGTTACCTTCTGTGGATTTAGCATATAGAAGGTAACTCTGGCCTTTTGACTCTCAATCACATAATGGAAAGTAGTTCTTATATACAGTATTTGCTACAGTGTTGAAATAAAGTTAAAGATAAGACATTGGCAATATAAATATAGCACATACAGTTTCACATATCTAATCTTTGTCCTGGTATGGATGCTTTCACACATGCTGTACATTTTTTTTACCATGATATAATATAGTTTGTCCATGTAAGACACTCTAAAGCTATGGATTGTTTTGCTTGAGCCTAAATCTTATTTGTAGTTGAATGCTCTGCTAAAGCACCATAAGAATAAGGTAGAATGGTGATCTGTAATTGCCAGGGCTGGTTTTAGCTTGTGCACAAACTATTGCCCGATATGTTTGTTGTGTCAGCAAGGGGATTGGCTGTGACTAACCACTTGTGTGGCCAAGATCAACTCAAAATTTGCCAACTTTAGTGTTCAAAAATATTTATCCACAGACTCTGTTTAAGTCTTTATTACTAAAAGAAGAAAACAAATGCAGTTATTGTGCAAATGGGTTGTTCTCTAAAATACTGTCTGCCTGAATGGCAGGATAAAGAGCAGAATACCCCTTAGGAGTCTGGTGGGGCTAAGGTTCAGTTGTACTGTGTTACAAGCATGATGCAACATATTTTTACCATAGGATTTATATAAGTGAGAATGGCAAAGTGCTTTTAATATTATTGTATTGCACTGTCCTTTCTGCATATGGGGTAGGGAAAGTGAGATAGAGAACACATAAACAGTAGCCGAAGTGGGAAACTTTGTACCTTCCCATCAACCCAACATTAGGAAACCTTTTAGCACTTACACAGATTCCAAAGCTTTAATTAGGCGACAATCATATGGCTGCGGTGTGGGCGTAGCAGGTAATTATGATTTATTAATCACAGGGCATAATACCACATGCATGCCGTGTGAGTAATACATTGCTTGGAAAGTAGGTGCACCTCCATAATGTTTTTGTTCATAAATATTGTTGTCCTGAGGGTAGAGGACCTGGGAGGCTTGCACCCCCCTGATCCTCTACATTGTTCTAGAAAGTTGCCTTTGTTCCAGTGTTCATGGGTATGACTGTTTGCTGGGCATAGCAGGTAACCATCAGCAAACGTACGTTCTCTAAGCAGACTTATTTGATGTTGTATAAATAGGAATTGTCTTATTTTAGATGACCCCAATAAAAAAAAAAAAATTCTGTAAGGAATAAGTCAAACAGGAGAGTGATAGAAAGACAATTTAACAATAGCAAATATAAGGGCTCCGACTCCCATATCTAGGCTCACAATGTTTCTTAAACTTTAAACAGTCACACTGCAAGTGTGGTGACCCAGGTGCAAGGAGCTGCCCCAGATCCTTTGAGTGGAAGTTTATATCCACTTTGAAATACGACCCGAGCGATCATCCGTTAGAACGAATGGATGATCCGACACCTCGGAAAATCAGAACCGATCATGTGGTCCTCTATGTGGCTACGTTTGCCGCGACCGACAGTTTCTTCCCCTGGCCAACTGGTCGGAGAGTGCCGAATGGAAGGTCAGGAGGAAGGATTGTATGGTTGTACCCACCTTTAGTATAGGCAAATGACAGTAACTTAAAGCTTTTCTTTAATATGAGCCCAGCCAGAAAAAGTTCTGAAACGCATGTGCTCGGACCAAGACCTAATAAAGATTAATATGACAAACTCCCAAAAGTCTAGAAGAAGAATTGTAATTTAATATAAATTAATAAATAATTAGGAAAGAAACACGTATACATACATATGTATCAAAGCATTAGGAAACAACATTATAAAATTTGATAAAGAAAGCAATTCATACTGAATTCCGTTTTGAAGGCTTATTCAGAGGAAGAGCTCATTTAAACCTAGAGGGCATACGTTTAAAAGTTGTATGCTGTTTCTCTATCATATGACTTGCGTTTTCAGTAGGGGCAAGTAACTGGAAATTCCATCTAAAGTTTTTTTTTGTAGACTAGCACCAGAATGTGATCACTGCATTTGTACATTGATGGTTGGACTACCTGTCCTTATTTTCAGGATGGAAAGCCTTAGATAGTGGTAGGAACTTAGCGGCAGATACTCAGTAAACTGTTATAATATAGAGTCAAGGTCTGTTGATTTTCCCATGCAAAGTAGAAGATTGATGTTGCTACTTACCAGTACTATTGTGATATTATTAGCTTCCTGGAAAGTGCATCACTAACAGATCATCAATCTAGACTAACTGCTGAATCTTGATGTGAGTTGCTTTACTGGGCACAGTCAGAGGCATGAATACATTTATATTGCTTCACTATCATTTCCTTCATGACAAATTCCAACTGAGTGTTAAGAATTCTGTAGGTTTGCATGGAAACGTTAAACTAACCTTGTTTTTTAAGACATCACTGTTCATTTCTCAACTTGTTATAACTACTGTGTTTTGGTTAACACCTCCATTTTACTAATGTTTACCATTCTTCATCTGACTTGTAATATTCTTCCATTGATATTCCTTATGTCATCTCCTCACCTCTCCATTTCTTCTGTGTCTGCCACCAGCCTCCTAAAAGCATTGGATTATGTTCCAGACAGTTCCTCTCGTGTGCCTGCTGAGGTAAATGGAATCTTATATTTTTGCTTGCATGATTTGCACAAGAAAATTAAGTAATGTGCACATATAGTATGGCTAGCATTTAGATTTCAGTTAATCTGCGCTATAGCTACTAGCAACAGGCAATTTAAAGGGAAGCCCTCACTGCACCTTAGCATTTAGTCTGCAATCAAATTTCCAGCTTGAGAGGAAGTGATTTAAAAAGAAAGAGAATAGAAAATGAAGTAATAAAATATGGCTCACAACGGAATCTCATTGTTGTGCTGTGGGCAACAGAAATCACTTTACATTTCAGATTAGATGGGAAATTATTTTATATACTCATTAGTAAATGTTAATTTATGGTACATGAGCTTCCTCTGTAAATGCCCCAATGAAATAGACTGCCAAGCATTTTAAACAATGCACTGATTTGCACGCTACTGCTTAATGAAACTGAACTCAGTGTCACAGGTACAACAGCAAAAGTATCAAAGGTGTGCTCCATAAACCAGTGTGCGACATTAAAGAAGACTAAATTGGCTTAGTAGTGTCTTTAAGTGCTACGCTGTTAGTTGGGGTGCTTGGAAGTTAACAGGGTAAAGCAAAAAGCTTGACCTCCGATTTAAGTTTTTTTTTTTGCCTTCCTCTGGATCAACTGTTAGGCAGGAATGTGGGTAATTGCTGAGTGGGTGGACTAGATGAATGTATGTCTTTATTCAACCTCAAATACTATACTTTAATATAGTATGCTATAATATAAAGGATATGTAACATCAAATGTTGAATTCAGAACATCCCCTATGTAATTGCCACCATATTGCTTATCATTATAAACATCCTACCCTGGATGATGATCCTTCTCTATTTCTATTTATCCACCATGGCTTGCAACTGTTTCCTCAAACATGCAGGTTCCATGAGGTGGAAAATCAGCAGACACACCATAGTACTCATACTTCCAAACTACATCTTTCTGCATTGTGGGCCCTCTTTAGTGCCTCACTGAAGCACTATGCTGTGTGTGTATGCCCAAGTTACCCACCTTTGTTCGCAGCTTATTTGGTGCATTGGGTAAAATAATTACTTAAATGGCATAATACAAAACTGTGCAACAAACCTGATCAGCTGTTCACACACTATGAACATACTCCAAAATAACAGTCATGTAACAAATAAACCACACTTTTTAGGACTTTAGAACAGTTGCAAAACCGTTGATCTACTGATCTATCTGGAAAAATGAAACTGGAATTAGCTATTTTGACATTGTTCTGCATGCGTATGTATGGCGTATGTGGGTGGCAAGTCTCTAATAAGTGTTTCCAAATGTGTCTTTCTCCAGCTCTGTTTGTACTAAGATGTTTCGATGGATATCTAATGAAATAGGGGGGAAAAAAAACGGAAAAGTGAGTTGGAGGAATATAGTTCCACTAATGCATGGCAATTTAAAAAAACTAATTTTCCATTGTAATATTGGAACTAAAGTCTAATAAGTGTTTCCAAATGTGTCTTCCTCCAGCTCTGTTTGCACTTGTTCTTAAAATTAGTAAACCAAGTATAAATAGTTTCCCTATTTCCCACATATGATGCATTATCGAGTGTTATAAACGTACAGTAGCTAATTATATCGTTTATTCTTTTAGTAATTCTGTTAAAAATGGAATAATGGAAATAATTTGCTTTCATTCTGTTTCCTATTTGTGAATATAATGTGTGACTTTATTGTCAGCTCCACAATGGCAGATTCTAGTTTGTTTGTGTAACAATGTAAAGTGTTGATCTAAACCTAGACGGACACAAAGTAAAGCAAAGCGGGAAGATGCCTTGGGCAATCACTTTTATAGGAAATGGATCTAGATTATTATCTAGATCACCTGATGAAGGGGGAGGAGCCCCCCGAAACGTTGTGTGTTTGATGTTGTGTGTTCAATAAAAGCACTTAAATTTCCTTCGGTGTGTGACCTTCCATAAAGCTTATCTGCCTTGGGACTTATTAACCCTTCTAGGGGTAAGGGTGGGAAGGATCTGCACCCCTTTCTGTGGGTGTGATAGGAAACGGATACCAGAGACTATATATAATTACTCTGTAAGATCATTTCTTGGCCAGGATGGGCTTCACCTAAACATAAGTAAAAGCAGTCACCTTGCTGTTCCATTAACATATTATATAATTGTATAGCTGTAGTCTTAGGCTGGGTACACATGGTAGATTTTAGGCCAATCGACAGATACTTCCGTGTATTGGTCGATTAGGGCAAACAATCTGTGCTGCTTTCGACCGCTGCCGTGACCGATGTCAGACACCTGTTCGTCTGGTTTCGGCGACCAGGTAATTGGACGTGTTGGTAAATCTCGGCCGATCATGTGGTTCCCTATAGGTCCTAGAACTGTCATTTGTGCTGGCCGTGCACTCACACTCGTAACGAATACTTGTTTGAGACAAAATATCCCTTCGTGTGTACCCAGCCTTAGGGTGGAAGATTAGAATTGGTCTTTATGCTTGTGAGGTTCTCATTCATCCAGGTCATGGTATATCTGTTGTATTCAATTAGATCAACTGGACTTGAAGTTTAGTTCTTGAAGACGTTTCGCTAGTCATCCGACTGGCTTCCTCAATTCAGAATGACTTGTACAAGAATCTGTGGCAATTATGTACCCTGGAAAATCCCAATTAGCATATCACAGCCAAGTGTTAAGGGCGTGATTGGATAGTGGCAAGAGGTGTTATAGGAACGCCCAGAGTAAGGTGTCAAAACAGCATTGTACATGGCAGACAGTTGGTGTCGAACCCCCCCCACCTCTATTTAGGCTTGGTTTTTTTTCACATAAATGGCCTCCTTAACACCTCTCTTTAACCAGTCACGTTCCTTTGCCAATATGTTAACATTACAATGTTCTAATTGAATACAACAGATATCGGTCTTTATGTTATTCTGGGTTTGGTTAAACTTTCTGTAGCTCTCTATCTTTGGCTTTTTAACAGGGGGTAAAATGAGGTTTGGAAGCCATAGAAACCGTTATAGTATGTTGGTGGCTTCATTTTTTTTCAGCCTGTATTTTACTTTTGTATTTCTGAATTTCACATTGACTTTAGTTACCCTTCCCTTCTGTACAGAAAGCAGATACAATATTAATCCTTACAGTCACTGCTCTTAAGTCTTTTTCACAAGTTAGTAATAACTAACAAACATTTTCCTAATTATTTACCCAAAAGTGATTGATAAGGTTGGATGATTTCTGCCAAATCTTTGCAGTGGATTTTAGTCCTTCAGTCATACAGATTCCTTGGTAGCAGCCATAATAGGATTAGCTTCCAGTCCAAATTACTTTTCTTTCATCCGCCTCTAACAGTGACCCAGCCAATCCCTGTCACCACCCTTTTTCATCTAGTCATGCCACCTTTCCTTGGAATTATTCTTGTTTCCCATTTCATCCTTTTTCAGCAGCATCAACCATCCTGGTTAAAAATTGTGTTTCCCTGCTATTTACTGGGGTTTTATATATGTCTCTTTCCTGACTTTAAAAGAACATTTTAAGCAAGTTATGTAATTTATGGTATCGAGTGGGTGTACGGAGCTTTAACCCAAATAAATCTAAGATAATGTAAAGTAGATACATTTTTCAGCTAGTACATGCCAGATTCTGATGGAATTAAAGGAACCCTTGATACATATCCGGCTGCAGAATGTGAGAAATGTTTTATGTTCAAACTTTCCGATTCCAGTAGTTGAGTGGCATCACCTTACCCTCTGCTCCTTACCTTCTACAGCAGGCAGAGCATGCTCACTTAAAAGGAATGGTTAAACTGTTAAATTATACTATAGCGCGCATGCAGGAACTGCAAGAGGAGTCAGCGAAGGAGCACGGGTAAGGCTTTGTTCCAAGCATCTGTTGCTTTAATTGAAGAACAGGAGGTAAGACAAAGGGACTTAACCGCCCATTCTTCAATAATGAGCAACCTAAATGGGACAATTTCTAGGGAACGTACCCCATTGAACCACTCACCCAGTGAATGCAGAGTGTACAGCAAATTATTCATCCAATCGCATACCTCTTCTTTTTTTTTTTTAACATATCTATGATGTAAGAGTTTGTTCTGTGATAAACATGATACAGTTGGTCAACATGAGCTGCAGAGTGTATCTAATTCTAGCTGTAATCTTGGCAGCACATTAAGTATTGGTTTAAAAAAGGCTGTTGTCACTTGGTGATGGAATCACTTAACAAGTAGAAACTATTCAGAACAGCATTCTATATCTGCTTGCTGTGATCAGTTGCAAGAACCACTAGTGGTTCTTTTACAAATAGTCCTGTCACTTGGTAGCATTGTAAAACTTTCATTAAAGGGTCAAAGCCACCACAAATAATACACATTAATTGCATAATTTGTAGTTCAAATACCTGAAAATATAGCTTAGAAAATTGTTATTGATAACGGGACATTCTTGCCCCCCTTAGAAAAATAATATAGAAACCCAAAAATGTATAGAATAAGGGCATGGCCACACTGCAACGCAAACACAATCGCAAACGGATTCGCATGCAATTTCATGCATTTCATTAAGTATTGAAAAACGCATGCAATTGCAATTTAAACTGCGGAAACAAATTGCAACTCACCCAAAAACGCGTGCGTTGCCACATTTTCAATGATATAAAAAAAAACGCAAATGCAAAAAAAGCGCAGCAGTGTGGCCTAGCCCTAATGCCCTGGAACACATGTATTGGAAAATCAGCACATAATTGATTACATTTGACTGGAACATATGTCATCAATCAATCAGTGAAAATATTGAATGTTCCCTGGGCAGGCCGCAACCGACGTCCAAAAGTTTGTTCATCTGAAACAGACAAATGGGCGATTGGAAACAACTTTAATCTGCAGTGATCAATCAGATGTTTGTCTACAGCAGTTAGATAACATTTGATTGGTTGCTGCAGATTAATAGCACAAGAAACTTTTGCACTTTTTGTTACATACACCTCTGTATTCACATCTTTTAATGGCTTCCTGAAGAACTCTTAGGCATTACATCATGAATATGGAAAATGTGTTCGTTTTTACCAACAAAATAGAATGTACCAATTTTAAAATGATTGGTTTCAGTGCAACTTGTTGATGTTCCTGACAATGCTTTTTTCCTAAGAGAATGCTCATTTATCTAAAAGAGGCTATAGCATGTATTTTTGTATGTATTTAACTGTTAATATGAATATAGAATTGTGATTTAGCTTCTGGTTATGTTCTTATGGATTTTAGCATGTGCAATATTCTGCTCACCTTCAGAAATGTTATTAGTACCAGTCTAGCACTTGAAAAGACACAGACACTTTGGTGGTTGTAGAATAAGTGCACTTTTATTGGTAGTATGCAAATGTGTGTTGTATATGACCAATCATAATAAGCCTGGTACAGATTCTGACAATTATACAACATCTTGGGGGTGGGGTTTTAACTTTACTATTTCACTGTTTACATCATTTTTAGTAAGTTTATTGCAATTTAGTAAATGCAATAATCTGTTATTTTGTTTTGTTTATATCAGGCACTGTACCTGTGTGATGCGTGAGAATTTATATTTCGGGCAAATCTATATTGACTTGCAATTTTATTTATAAGTTATTTGTTTTTCAGACCTCATTGTACCAACCTTCAATAGATAAAGGAATAGAAAGGCCTTCCAGGTAACACCTGATCTGCATCACAATCTACAATCTATGTAATGCTTATTGCAGTCTCAATTATTTCTTAAATAACTTGCATGAAAATTTGATTGTTGTATAAATATTTAGATACTGTTTAAATTTCAACATTTCCATTTGACAAATTGGATATTTCTGATCAATTTTATACATCTTGGATTCTAAATGGTCTTTGCAGAGTGGTAAATCAGTAGGATTTGCCTTCTCAACTGCCCAATCCGTTGCCCCAAACTTCTTATTCATCTGTATTGTGCCATGCATGCACCGGAATGTAAAGAATCCAGGAGGCTATTGGGCAGGTGTGAAGAAGGGCTTTAGGTGATATTCGCCACACTGCCTCTATGCAAGCATTAAAGGGTATCTCCACTGCTAAAAGTCACCTGGGTTGTAAGGATAGATATGTGGATGGTGGAAATGTACCTGCAGTATCCTGTGTCTTTCAGCAGTAGTTTAGAAGAAATCCAATGAGTTTGTCCCAGAACGCTGTGGATGGTGCAGGTCCGCCCACTTTCATTGACTGCCTGCATGTAAAAGTCCGACGCGTGTTTCCTTTAGTGCATGCGCAGAATGTGAGAGGATCCGTCGGGACTGCTGTCTGGTCAATTCTATACACACATACACACCACACACACACACATTCACTGCTAAATGGAGGAATAATCACATGACCATACAGCAGCTTGCTGACCTCACAATTAATGGAGGAGTAATCAGTACTTCTTTTTTCTCTTCCCCCTCCCTCCCATACAGATTGCCTCATATTCCCAGCATCCCCTATGAAATCAATCTTAGAGTTAGCACAAAACAAATCTTTATAAAAACAACACAAGTTCCCCTGTATTTGTTACAGTAGTGTGGGAAGAGGGTTTAACTTTCCTCCCCTGTCTCTCTCTGCATAATCAGCTGGAAAATGAACTAGAGAGTCAGGGAGGAAAGGATTCTTACTGCAGCCAAGTGGGTGTGCTTTTTCCTCAGTGGAGTACCCTTTAAATACAGACTTGTACCTCCTATACTATTATACTTTAAAGTACTGTACATTGTTTGGTACATATATAAATTTATATATAATACATATATAAATATATATTGGTAATATAAAATGACCTTACCAGGAAAAAAAATGCAGGAAATCCCAAATGGTGGAACTCATTTATTTTACAGCAGAACAAAATAAAACAAAGAAAAAATGGAAATGCTTCATATTTTCACTGAAATGAGATATTACTATTAATGGATTCCATGGGAACATTTTGTGTAGTCTTTGGAAAAATATTTCTCTAACTGTTATGTAAAACCAATGCATTTGCTCCTCCTCCTCTTCTTTTCAAGTGGCAAGTTAGAAGGCTCTTGGTATCCCAAGGCACAAAGCACCATGGGTATTAAGTGTAGAGAATCATCCTGCATTCCCATTCTATCTAGAAGCTGTGGCAGGGGACACCGGTTTAAAGTAAAATGCCAAGATTGTGTATACACTCATGTATGAAAGCCTGGTGTGCATCAGTATTTCACTTTAGAAACATGGTAACAGAAAGATAGCATTAACAAAAAACCGAATGCTTTTAAGGTTTGTATTAGCAATTTCAAAAGATAAATATAGTGGTTCAGGTCCTCATTTTTTTTTAGGTCCTCAATTTATTTTTAGATATTAGTTTGTTTAGATGCCCATCAGATCCCTATTGTTGTAATGGTAACTTTTTATCTCCTTATATATGAAAATAGCAATCTGCCAGGCTGCTGATTCATTAGTTCAATAAGATGTGCCGAGTGCAGTGCTGTTCTAATTGATTTCTGGGAATTTACCTTAAGGCTCCAGTTGTACTGGCCTGTAATAAATAGAGAGCACACCGTACTGGCCTTTAATAAATAGAGAGCGCACTGCACTGGCCTGTAATAAATAGAGAGCGCACTGTACTGGCCTGTAATAAATATAGAGCACGCCGTACTGGCCTTTAATAAATAGAGAGCGCACTGCACTGGCCTGTAATAAATAGAGAGCGTACTGTACTGGCCTGTAATAAATATAGAGCACGCCGTACTGGCCTTTAATAAATAGAGTGCACTGTACTGGCCTGTAATAAATAGAGAGCGTACTGTACTGGCCTGTAATAAATATAGAGCACGCCGTACTGGCCTTTAATAAATAGAGTGCACTGTACTGGCCTGTAATAAATAGAGAGCACACCGATTGGCCTTAATAAATAGAGAGCGCACTGCACTGGCCTGTAATAAATAGAGAGCGTACTGTACTGGCCTGTAATAAATATAGAGCACGCCGTACTGGCCTTTAATAAATAGAGAGTGCACTGTACTGGCCTGTAATAAATAGAGAGCACGCCGAA